>JAMKCH010051234.1:0-32979 GCA_023653785.1 Ophioderma brevispina
TGGTGGTCGAACATGTGGTCGAACCACTGCCCCATGGACGTCCACAAAGAGCGGGTCATTTGAAATTTCCATTTAGAGTGATTAGCGTTGATTGTTCAGACTCTCACACGTGTGAGAATGGACACTGCGCACTTTTAAGGCTGGTGGACAGATCAGATTTCCTCCAAATAAACATGCAAATTTTGCAGAAAACCAGTACAGATGGACTTCATTTAAACTGTGTTGCTTTGGTGTCCTTTCTAATGAATCTACTTTCAAAGTATTATAAAAGGCAATTGGTAATTTTTATTTTTCTAGCTAACTTTGAACTTGGACTTACAAACTCATTTGGATAATTTTAGGGCTATTTCACACTAAGCTTGCACTCTGAGTCTCACAGAGGGTCAAAACTCATTGTCCTGATTTACAAAAACTCAGTGGAATTGAAAAAATCAGGATGTGTCCCAGTAAATTCCAAATATTAGAGCATGGCATTTTCAGTAACACACTAAAAATATCACTGAATTAGGGATTAAAAGCTGCTGTCTGGAGAGGACATTTTTTTAACAATCACCTTACCATCTTCAAAATGGCAATTCTTAATTTTGTTTTCGGCTATACCGTTGGGGGCTATTTAAATGTGGCTGGTCACTGACCTGTTGAACACTTCGTGGAGTTCGTAATGTGTCATTTTAAAATATTTAAAAATATGTAGCGTTTGAAATCCAAATAGTAATGCTGAACATTTGGCAAGGAAATTCTAGTAATCTCACTGTATATCACTTTACTTTTTTTAACTATGCCAGTTATATATGCCGTGATATGTGCAGTAATATCCATTAACAATATCATCCCAATTTTTAGTAAAAAGTTTTTACATCAATATATCTTGTTGTTATACACAATATGTGGAACTTCCAACTGAGAAAGGACCATGTATTCCGAAATGACATTTGTTTAACAATCATCATTCCCTCTTTGGAACAGCCTTTGTTTCTCTGTAATAGGTAATACTTTCTGTGTTTGATGTGCTGTTCACTGACGATTACTGGCACACTGTGTGTGTCTTTGATGTCATTTTTACCAACACTTAAAGATATTATAGCTTGTTACAACCCAAATAATGCTAAACATTTGTAAGGGTATTGGATCTAGAATCTCACTGTATCATCCATATTACATTCATGAACTATGCAGATATATCATCACAACATCATCCATTGTAGAGTAAAGTTTAACACCAATATCCTGTTGTTCTGAAGCATTCCATGGAACTTGAGCGAGATAAGGACCATTTAATTTGTTTTGTAGGACATTTTGTTTAACAATCATCATACCAACTTAATAAAGACAATTTTTACGTTAACTAAGTTCATACTTGTCTGTTTTGTTGTGCAGGTCACTGGACCCTGCTGCACATTTTTAAGAGTTCAATGCCATTTTACATTGTTAGCCGTACAGCATCCGTTCCAGATATTTTGGAATCATTTGCGTTAGAGAGAAGTACAATTTAATTTTTTTTCAGAATGTCACAAACCTAGCAACTGTGGTTTCCAAACATACTATGCAACATAAATGATTAACTTTTCACATAATATATGTGCTGCACTTTAATACTTTATTTCTTGGATTTTAACCAAATCATGTATTGTTCTGGAGAGGACAGCAATGCGTTTAAACGATGCAAAATCATAAATTTAGGCACCCAAGCATGACAACTAAATTTATGTTCTAATCTGTTAGAAATAATGCTTTCTTGGTAGAAATAAAATATAAAATAACTCCAGTCATTCTTGGTTCAACAATTACCCTATTATCATATGTTCTGGAGAGGACACACTTTTAACGCGAATCAAGTTGGTGAAAACAGACCCTTCGTTATATTTCTGGCAAATTCCCACCCACTAATTGTCATTTGTCATTATTAGGTATAATACAAGTTGTTATAAGTTTTTAAGAAGATAATTTTGAATTTATTAAATACAAAACAAAGACTTGTTGTGGAGGGACATTACATTTTTCTTTTAAACGGTCCAAATACAATTTTTACAATAATTTTCATAACTTTGTCATTTATACATCGATTTTCCCTCTTTCAAGGACAGGAGCGATTTCAGCAGGAGCGCCCCCAATTTTTTTCGAACCCGGTTTTTTGCGTATTTGGAATGCTTTCCCAATGTAATTAAATCAACCTGAAGTGCATACCGATTACGCCCTCCTTTATTATAATATGATGATTTAGTACTTTCTGTCGTGCACGACCGAAAGTCAAAGCACTGTGTTCTACATGTATGGGGACAATTACGATAGTCCAGGCAAGTCCAAAACAAGGTTTGCTGTTTTCTTTTGTCCGTACTTTGGTTTTTTTTTTTTGTCAATAAAACCTTCGAACGTTTGGGAGAAAGTTTCAAGAACAGGTTGGAAAGGAGGGAATTAGAGGCTTGGTATGTGGTTTTACAATCGATCCTGTGCCATTTTAGAGAAATTCGTATCCTAACAAATCTCCTCCTGTCACTTTAACTTGTACTGTCACCCTATTCCTATATTTTTACTCACTAATAAAAACAATACCACTGGTGGTATACCATATGTTAGGGATTTTTACGTGCAATACCTTCAAATCTAAAATGAGACTCCAAAAAAGTGTGTAAAAGTGCACATTTTAGCCAAGTTTTAATAGAAAGAACAAAGAGAATTCCGTAACAATGCCTCTGTAGCTTGCTCTCCATTGATTTATCATATAAATGATACATTGTTATTTCCCCAATTAAGCAACTATTTGGATAATAGTGGTAGTTGCCTAAAGTGCACACTTAATGTGAAATAGCCCAAAAGTGATATAATATTTTATCAATCTGAGTTTTAACAAAATGGTGACCAGTATGATTTTTATGGTGAACATCGCCCAATTCACCGTAGTCGGCTCAATCGGGCGATTGCCCGATTGAGGCGCTTGGGTCCCGACTGTTCGGGCTGGTCCCTGGCCTGGAGCAGAAGTTACTGCACAAACTTATTTTTTTATTTTTGGCCAAATGGCCCATGGGCCAGGGCCTGTTTTGTACATGGCCTTGTTTGGTATGTATTCAACGCTCGTGAATACACCGTCTCCCCGTATCAGTCCTGCTTCATGGCTTGTGTGTCCTAGCAGGCCTTGTCTTTTGAGGCGTGGGAGTGTATAGCACACCATCACACACCAAAATGGTCTTAAAGGTGTGGGGGTTTTTCAGCACACCTAAATCTGGTAACATAAACAATTTGAATACAAAATGGCACACTCTAGCACACCTTATTCATCTGAAAGTCAGAAGTGGCTATTTTAGCACGGTAGGCATTTTTAAAACACAAGCCTGCTGTCCTAACTTGACACGTCATAGCCCGGGCTTTGCCGGGCTAGAGACTAATGTATAGATATCGCGGGGTTTTTTCCGACGCAAAAACCTGTCGGGGAAAAAAGTTTTTGAAATCACTTCACTAAAATTCAGTTGGAAATTTCTAAATAAATTGTTTTCAGTGAAGGATAATTGTTTAGCTTAAACAAGGCGGTTCTCGAACCAGAAAGGTCCCCGGCTCGTCGGCGTAGGAGGAAAAGTAACATACTAACTTAGTGAGGTTGTCATGGAAACCAGAGAGGCTCCTACCATAACAGTTTCAATCATTTGGATGACCCCCAGATGACCTTGGTGTCATGACCATACAACCAGGCATAAGTGATTTGAACCGAGATGACCTCCACACAATGCTATGGATTTTACCCAGATGACCTTGGTTTCCATGACCATACCAAGCCCCCCCCCGCCCCCCCGCCCCCAAAACCATGCATAGTGATTTCATTGTTGACATGATTAAAAATATAAAATTACTTCAAAATTTCTATGCACTGAATATTACCGCACACCGCCAAGTTTTCATCATCCTACCACTGTTTTAGAGATTTGACCTGGAATGACCCTGCATGACCTTGAAATGACCTCAAAATTTTCGGCACTGAATATTGACCGCACACACCAGTTTCATCATCCTACCACAGTTTAGAGATGTTACCTTGGATGACCTCGCATGACCTTGAAATGACCTTCAAATTTCGCACTGAAATTGACCGCACCCACTAATTTTCATCATCCTACCACATGTTTAAGGGATTTGACTTGAATGACCCCACATTACCTTGAAATGACCTTCGAATTTTTGGCCCGAATGTTGAGCACACCCACAGTTGTCATCATCCTACCACATGTTTAGAGATTGGACCTTGGATTACCCCGCTTGACCTTGAAATGCCCTCAAATTTCGGCCCTGAATCTTGACTGCACCTACCAATTTTCATCATCATCCTACCACTTACCTCTACCCATGGATAGCAGGTCATAGCTCCCGATTGCAAACATCAGGACTGGTGTTTGGACCTCTACAATATTTCGGGAACATGCATATACCTTGCCAACAATAGAACATCTGTGTGGCATATGTGCAGTGACCTTCCGAGTATCTTTAATAATGATTGATCCTGTTTGTTAACAATGCCCCTTTTAAGTGTCTTATTGTATGCTGATGATCTTTCATTTTATTCTGATAGTCGAAGGCCCTTCAAAAGGCTATCAACAATCTACATGATGAGGCGCAAAATGGAAATTGCATGTTTACATTGATAAAACTAAAATCATGATTTTATAAAAGTGGTCGTATTCCTAGCAATTTTTCTTTTCTTAGGGTATTATTCCAATTCACTGTCTTGAGTACAGTTATCTGGTGTTATTCACGCCTTCTGGTGCTTTCACAAAAGCTGTTATGATCCTTAAAGACAAGGCAAATAAAGGGTGGTTGTAAGATAATAGATAACCTATATAGTTGCTCTTGTCGTTGTAGTATAAAACTTTTTTCGTTTTCACTTATTAAACAATTTTATGTTTGGCTGTGAATTCGGGCCCCATATATGCTTAAAGGTCTTAAGGATGGTAATTTATTGACTTATGTGACAAACCGAGTAGTGAGGACTTCAGTGACAGTATGCAAACTATTTTAGGTTTCACCGGAAAGCTACAATAAGTGCGGTAAGAGGCGAGTTCGGTAGCTATCCACTGCTAATTTCTATCTTATCTCTTTTCCTTTTGACATATTGGTGGAAACTTAATGGGCAATTCCCAGGAGTTGCGGACGTACTTCAGAAACTTTGGGGACCTAGAATTTTTTTATGATAGAGGCATTTGGATTTAATTAACTCTAATCTAATTGTCTTTGATAGAGTATAAAAATTGACAATCTTATTCCAATACCAATTCTGGTCGAGCAGATCGGCCACTAAAATACCCCCGTTGCGGACGTAATTCACAGAAAGTGTAATTTTGGAGCTACTAGAATTATCGGTCGCAATCGCTCTGAAGTGTATGGAACAATTGTGGAAACTGATACAGTTTTTTTTGCAAGAGGGACCAAGGAATAAAACCAGCAAAGAAAACAACACATGCAATTCTCTTTAGGTTAAAATTTCTTATTTTTACCGTTTTGCGGACTACATTTTTTTGCGTTGCGGCACGTACACTGTGAATATCTCGAAGTAGTTCAATATTTACGTCCTCACAACAAACTGAAATGATTTCGAACACTAACACTGGTTGAAAATAAGACACATCATACAAATTAAATGTTAGTTTATACTTTGAAAACTGAAAACTTTATTGTTTAAACACAAAGTTGATCTATAAATAGGTTGTTAAACGTGGTAAATTTGGGAGAGTACGTCCGCACAAAAAAGTTCAATTTTCATTTCATTTTAATATTTCACATTTTGCCATTGATTTTGATGGAGTTGTTCACTTTTTCCACCAACAAAGTGGATCACAAACCTAAATGACTTCTATACTTGTTCATTTTCTTATCATTCCTTAATATGACCTGTACAACAAAGTCTTCCAATTTGCATCTGTTGCTGGTCGGAAAATATGATAACGTAGCAGTGTCGAGAAGGGCGAGGGGTCAAATAACAGATGTAAATTAGCAAAACTATGGCATTTTCCCTTTCAAGCTAAGAACTGTAACATAACATGTGGTAAAGTGTAATATTCTGAAAGGGTTATGAACTAAAGAATATTTAATTTTGTTTTTGGATATCATATAATACAGGGTTGTCCCTAATATATAGTGTGATTACCCACATTAAACAATACAAATTATTAATTTATCCCATTTCAGCTGCTTCTATTTGATAAAGATCAAAAGTTTACAAGCCCTTATAGGTTTTGGAAGTACTACTTATATCTCCAAGATTATGTACCACACAGTATTATAGTTGCTGCTTGTGATTACATGTAACATACACGGGTTGGATCAATTTAGTTGAACTTATATGCATGAATTTTATTTCAAATTTTTCATTACGGGTTAAACTTTCCCCTCAACACCTTAAAACAGCATAATGTCAATGTGTGATTAATTCTCCTAAGTAAACACTCATAGTATTGATTGAACATTAAAAAAAATCACATTCTAGTCATACAGGGTGCTCCAAATGCATAGTAATATTCATAAATTAAATGTACATAAAGTTTTTTTTTAATTTTAAACAATCCTTTTGATTGAAATTTAAAAAATAACCTCCAACATAAAACCATTTCACAATAGGCTTTCAGATTCATGTCTAATATGCTAGGATGTGGTTTACCATCAGGTGAAGTGAACAAACCAAAGGTGCCATATACTCCATGGTCCTATCCATAACAATGTCCTCTTACTGATTGAAATATTTTCAAATTACTTCATTTTAATTTAATGACAGTTTCATGATAGCACTTAATTGTTTTTTGCCTGTGTGTGTACAGGTTTTACTTTGTTTTTGAATGCAGTATATACATTGAAGTTGTTAAGATGATCGGTAGTCCCATTACTACGTATGGGGTTTAAAAGTTCCCCCCCCCCAATTGCCCTACCGTACCCTGAATCCGCCACCGCAAATCCCACCCTACCCTCACCCCATTCCTAGCTTTCCACTGCCCCCTCTTATTAAAATATTAATTACATAAGTATGTACATCTGCTATGAATTTCCTTCTCGTTCACTCTCTAAAAGGCAGATTTCAAATGACACCAAAATTGTAATACAATTTGAAGGGACTATGATGAGTAATCTGTTTCAACATGAATTGGATGATTGAAAATGTAACACACACTGCATACAAATTCATGTACCGACTGTAATATATGAACATGACCAGCTAATAATCCCAAGTCTGCCACATAAATCCTTATTTCACACAAACAGGTTCATCTCCCAAAATATCCAAAATGCTAAAAACCTCCAAATTTTGCACTTGACATTGCAACTTTTGGTGTTGACCTTTCCCCACCAAACATAATGTACTTCCCAGCTGATTAAACCCAGGAACAAATAGTATCGCAAACACATGGGCAACAACAAGGGCGGGGGGAGCAATTCAGTTGTGAAACACACAAATCACATCAAACTTTAAAACCACCTGTGCCCAATTTTCACATATAGGCAGAATGTTGTTTTGTTTAATAAACTGATCTGATCTGTTCCTTCTGTTATCAGTTATCAGGTACAAATTGTACCAACAATCCAACCATGTACAAAAAATTAAATGCAAACTTTTTGAACTTGCTACAATCATATCCGACATTACATGTATAAAACAGCAGAATCACATCCCTTTTAATTGCTTAGTCCATAGATTAAGTGAATAGACCAAACAAAAGTGAACAACATAAACCAGTCCATTTTTCTAAGGGGTGTGTGGATGCATGCTTATAACTGTATGTGTGTGTTTGTGTGTGTACTTGTACTTTGTAGTATGGTTCTGTGTGGTGGGGCGTGTGTGTTGTGTGTACTTGTAATTTTAATGTAAATACTATACATCATTGGACAGGAAAAAACCTATGCCCTTGAACACTGTTTAAAGGAAATATCATTTGTAACATATATTATAGTATTGCTTTAAACATGTTCAAGGGCAACATATACACCCATGAGGTTTTTTCCACCCAATATTAAAGTGAAGATATTTGTGCTGCATTTACTTTTGCACTTTTTTTTGGCACTTATGAGCACAAATTAAGAGTACGGTACTAATTATAGCTTGTTTGAATAGCTCAAGTCCTTTCTTACAAAATATAATCAAAAAAATAGGTAAAATGTGAGTAAGTGACAATGCTCAAAATTACCATGCGCACACCATTTTCCACACAAAAATGATCAGTATTAAGTACTTAACTATGCTACTTTGGTCTTAAAATGTATATTTACTTTTAGAGACACACTGCTTTTACTTTGAATTACAACTTTAGTACCAATTTGAATGAGAATTGCAGGGTTTTTTGTCTTATGTGTAAATATTTGTTGCGGACGTACATGTTTGCGGACGTACATTTCCTGTACGTCGCACGGATATTCAAAAATGAAGGTGATGTAGAATGTTTATTACTGCTGTTACTAATGCCCACGTAGGGTACAGAAGATATAGTTAATATAATTTTTTAACAATGCTCAGTTATTTTTTTAAACTAAAAAACTACGTTTTTTTTGTTGCGGACGTACATTTAAGGAATACCCAGTAAATCATGGCCATTCGGAAAAAAATTCACAGCTTTGAAATATTATTCCTATTGGATTCAAATGCCATCTGCCATGATGTAATAAAAAAGATTCCTTACTAATTGGCAATACATATCTTGAGTTCCTATTACAGGGTGAATAACAAAATCAATTTTTTTCCTGCCAGAAATGTCATTTTGACCACCCTGTCGTAGGCCTTAAATCTGGCAAAAAAACATGAATACTTTGGTAAAGTTCTATTATTCCCTGAACTAGCATTTTTACCCTTCCTTAATACATAAAACTTAAGCAATATAACAATTTCCAAATTTCGACCATTTGGGTTGACCTAATACTGAATTTGCCTTAATAATGATTGCCTATTTAATCATAGTTCATCTCTTGTTGTTCAAGCCTTGATTGAAAACCGTAACTTTTAATTATGGCAATACTTTCACATGGTCAAAAGGTATTACACTATTTGTATCTTTATGGGTATGAAGATGTATGGGGTAAAACAAATACTCTATCAAAATCATCTATTACTATGTTTGTTAGTTCTAATTAAGTCAGTTATGAAAAGAATGTTTAATTCACATTTCTTAAACAAAATAAACTTAGAACTTTTTGCCAATTTAAAAAATCTTTTTTACAGGAAAATTTGTTCATCATGTGCTCACCGTACTCAAATGTCTGCTTTAGTAAGCTACGTACTCAGTGCTTCATAATTTAATGATGGAAAAGGTCGTTATGCTTCTCCTGCACTTCCTCCTGATAAAAGGGATTTGCTCTATATGTGATGTTAATGAAAGTGAAGATGGAGTTTCATTTCATTATGAAGAAATTGTAAGCTTATACTATACGTCATAAACTTTTTTCTCAAATAGATGATACTTTTGATACCCGTATTTTTTCTGATTTAGATTATTTCATAAATATTTATTAGTGTTAAGATTTATATGATTAACTCATTGCTACTTTTGTTGTAACTGCTTTTGATATCCGTTCGCAAAATGTTATGTAAAACACTGTATTTTGTTTATACTTTATATTTTTACATATTATTTTCACAATACATGATTTACCTATTTTAAAATGTGTGCTCTGTTATGATTGATTATACCTGTATGTTGGGTGTTTATCAATATAAAATTTGACCATTTGGTCAACTAAACTGTAAACTGTTCGCATCATGTGTATGCTGTTGTTTCCTCCCGCCTATGTAGAGGTCAAACCCACCCACTTCCTGGTTTGTTTCACTCGGCGACCATTCCACTGTGGGGCAGCCCGCATCCATTGTGGTAGAGGTACAGGACCTACCACATGTTTAGGGATTTGACCTTGAATGACCTCACATGACCTTGAAATGACTTCACAAAATTTTTGGCACCGAATTGAGCACACCCACCAAGTTTCATAATCCTACACATGACAAGGTTTATGAATTTTTGACACATTGACCTTGACCATGGCAAGACCCTCTCCGACTACATCGCCGCCTTATTAAGCGAATATATGGTGCAAAGATAGACATCCATACTGCTTAGATCAAAAGATTATCGTGGTTGTTGACAAGGGTTTATAGCAATTGAACCCTATTTTTTACAATATTTTTGACCATTTGACCTTTGACCCATGACACATGACCCATTTCGGGATCCCACCCAACGCGTATGTGGGGATTACATTATGTTGCGAAGATGGACACCCACACTTGCTTCCAAAGATATCGCGTGGGATTACACACACGCACACACACACGCACACACGAGCGGGGGAGCATTTCATATAGTCCCCCTTCGCCAGCAAAAGTTGGCGGGGGACCAAAATGAGGGGGCAATCATGTCTGTCGTGCAAAAAATTGGCCGAGTTATGAACAAATGTATGTTGCCAGACTTGTTCAAAAATTTTGTGACCGGACAGTGTCAATACCTTACTGTACAAAAACTGTTTAGTATAGGTTATTTTGACAACCGGAGGGTCATTTACAAAACCAGCGCTTTGTTTCAAAATTCTAGCTATCATAACCGTAACTTCAGTATCAAAGATTAGACATATGTCTTTTTTCCCATTGTCTTTGGGATTTTACAATCAAAAACTCAAATTTGGATTTTCCCATAGGATTCACAGTCAAGACAGTGAAGTAAAAGTGGACACGTCACAACTTATGATCTGAAGCCCTGCCCTCGCCTGGTTGTATGTGGTCATTCCTACCTCAGGCTATTGATAAATTTCCGATTCCCTGGGGTGTATTATCACGAATATATAATTATTGGACAAAAATAAAGCAATACTGAGGCTATTTATGAAAAGTTTTGATAAGTTTTCGACGGTTAGAATTGTAATAATAAGCGCAAATTTTAGTATACTTCAGCTAGTGCCTTCAATTCCTTCATTTTGCGCCAGTTATTGACGCCAAACATTCTCATTGTCCTCGTTGAGTACACTGACATAAACTGCACATCAGGTAAATAAGAATCCGTGACATTTGGTATGGATTTGTAAGTCAAGGTGAGTAAATGCAGTTTTAAAAATGTGTGATGGACCCCGTAATAGCTTTATACTAATGCTCTGACCTAGTACACAACCCACAATAGTAGGGTTCAAAATTAAAGTCCAATTCGAGGGAGTTTGGGGAAGAAGGTTTGAAGGTGTTTTCTGTATTTTCAAGGGTGATGAACAAGATTTTTTGTGGTCTAACTCTGGAAATGTGGGGACTCTCGCTAGAGGGCGTTTTCAAAATGGACGCCAAAATACCAGAAAATGGCATATTAAAGCTAAAACAGCGGATCTAATAGTTTAATTGAAATCAATTTGTGGGATGGTTAGTTCTTACTGGTAATATTGGATAATTGCTATTGCCAAATTAATTAGAATTTTATGATAAGTACACGAGCGGGCGCGTCGCCGTTTCAAAATGGCTGCCCAAATTCTGTATAATAGCCATTTTTGGGACCGTTAGCAATTAATTACTAGTGAATAATACAGAATCAAAAAGTTGGGGGGAAGAGTGTTGGAAGGGTGATTGTGTACATTTTCGAGGCTGCCTGAACATGATTATTTTTGGGATCAAGCTCTGGGAAATGTGGGGACCTCTCGCTAGAGGGCGTTTTTCAAAATGGCCGCAAAATTCAAAAATGCGTATATTAAGCTAGACACGGCTCTGAGAATCCAAATGAAATCAATTTTAGGGTATTTCTGAATGACTCGTATTATATAATGATATTACATAATTAGAATTATGATAGTACCTTTAGAGGGCGCTTCAAAATGCCGCCAAAAAGTTCCAGAAGAAAATGCATATTAAAGCTAAAAACAGCCATCTAGGAGTCCAATTGAAATCAAATTTCGGTGTTTTCTTAATGTAAATTTATTGTTGTATGCTATTCCAAATATTGAATTTGTGGTGATAAGTACCTTAGATGGCGCTTTTTTCAACAGGCTGCCAAAATTCCATATAATAGTATTTTGAGGGCTGTTTCAATTATTTATCAAATTCAAATATAATCAAAGTGAAGATTGTTTAAAGATGTTTTTATATTTCAAGGATGCTGTGAATGCAAGATTTTTTTATATCTAACATCTCGCGGAAATCGGAAACGTAGATAACTCTCACAATGGCCGCTTCCCTAAAAATTCCAGAAAATGAAAAGCTTAAAAACAGCTATCTAAGAGTGTGTAAAAAGTGACATCACTGAATTATTTTCAAATACAAGCATAATCAAAAGTGCAGATGTTTGAAAGTATTGTTTAATATTTCCAGGATGACTGAACAGATTGTTTTGAGTCCAACCTCTGAGAAAGGTGGGGAAATCTCGATTAGAGGGCATTCAAAAATGGCCGCCAAAATTCCAGAAAACGCATATTAAAGCATATAACAAGATATCTGAGAATCAAAATGAATCATTTTGCGGTGTTTTTCTTAATGATTTTACTATTTATGATAAATGCCCACTAGAGGGCGCTTTTCAAAATTGGCTGCAAATTCCAGAAAATGACATATTAAAGATTAAAAACAGCCATATAAGATCACAATGAAAACAATTTTGGGTGTCTTCTTGATAATGTTTTGCGCTATTTTAGCAATACTTGAATGCTATGGATAAATACCACCAGAGGGGTTTTTTTCAAAATGGCAACCAAAATTCAATATAAGAGCCTTGGGGGGCGGGGGGGCGTTATCAAATGCATTATTAACAAATACAAGTATAAATGAAAGTGAGTGTTTTGAAGGTTTGTGTATATTTCAGGATGCTCAGATTTTTAGGTCGACCTCTGTAAAAGGGTGGGGAAATCCGCAGGGGCCATTTCAAAGGGCAACACCAAAATACAGGAGAGAAGTGGCTTATTAAGCTAAATATAGCCATTAAGAGTAAACATGATAATCAATTTTTGAGGTATTTCTCAATTATATTTATTGTATATTTAGGAATGCGCTATTTCGAAATGGGTTTGTCTTTCTACATTTCAGAATTAAATTAGTTTGATGAAAGCGCCTCTAGCCACATTTATCATAAATCCTTATGATTGAAATAGCATTACACAATATATAGCAGGTACGACATAACCAAAATGATTTTTTCATTTTGATTCTCAGATTCTAGCTGTAAATGCTTTATATATGGTTTTCTGACGTTTTGGCAGCCATTTGAAAACGACTCTCTGTAGAGATTTCCCAAAATCTCTCAGAGGTTCGCAAAACAAATTTGTTCAGCATCCTTGAATATAACAAATACTTTCAAACATTGCCCACTTTGTTTCTTTTGATATAATTATTGATATCATTTTTACTATTAGGTAGCTTTTTATTGCTTAATATGTCATTCTGGTAAGTTGAACAGCCATTGAGAGTACCACATTTCCCAAACAGTGGACCTAAAAAATCTGTTCAAGCATCCTTGAAAAATATAAAAAAAAATCTTTAAATGTCCCTTGATTATATTTGAATTTGATATTGAAACCAGCCCCCAAAACGCTTTTTATGGAATTTGGCAGCCATTTGAAAAACGCCCGCTAGGGGGTACTTATTCATAAATTTAATATTGGTCAAACAAATAAAAACAGCATAAAGAACACCGAAATTTGATCATTTGGCCCTCTTAGATGGCTTGTTTTACGGCAATTTTCTGGAGTTTTGCGCGGCCATTTTGAAAACGCCTCTCTAGCGAGAGTTCCCACATTTCCCAGAGGTTGCGACCAAAATAATCTTGTTCAGCGTTTTGAAAATGTAAAAAACAAATACCTTCAACATCTTCACATTGATTATAATGGTATCCATAATATTAATGTACCGAGTCCCAAAAAGGCTATTATACGTAATTTGGTAGCCATTGAAAAAGCGCCCTCTCGGGTACTTATCATAATTTCTAAGTATTGGAATAGCATATAATACAATAACTAGCCCCATTAAGAAAACGAAAAATTTGATTTATTTGGACTCTTAGATGGCGTTTTAGCCATATGCAATTTTCTGGAATTTTGCGGCCATTTTACAAAAAAGCGCCCTCTCTAAAGGTTACTTCGTAAATTCTAATATTAAATATAATAATTTACTAGAGGAGAGCATTCAGAAATACCCACAATGATTTCATTCGGTTTTTGATTCTCAGATAGCGTTTCTAGCTTAAAATATACCATTTCTGACATTTTGGTGGGCCATTTGAAAAAACGCCCTCTAGCGAGGAGTTCCCAAATTTTCCAGAGGTTGGACCAAAATAATCTTGTTCAGCATCTTGAAAAATGTAAACAAACACTTCAACCATCTTACACTTGATTATACTTGTATTCACTAATAATTAATGATAATGGTCTCAAAAGCCTTAGTTAAGAAGGTTCACATTAGGCCTACCTTGTAGAGGGAGGTTTCATGCAGTATCAAGTTGATAGCGCCCGCTGTATCAGCACTAAAAAATTGCTTCACTGTGTGGATCAATGGAGGGAAAAATCACTTAATTGATCTAAAAAACTTTAAAACTAAATCTAAGCACTTCTAAGAAAAGGGGGTGTAAGTTGATTCACGAACTATCCTATAGTGAACACTGGTTTACGGGGTTCGACGCACCCCGTAAAGCACAAGGAACATTGTGTGGAGGAAATTTACAACCTTCCACTACAGTAAAGATGCCGAGGCAATGGGTCACATACAAAGTGTAAATTGAATGTGGTGCTTTCACAACTGCCACACAACGAGGTTGGATCATTTTGGCATGAAGATTTGTCTGGAACTCAGCATTAATGGGTCTAATGTACGTATTTGATTGACCCCTCATTTCAAAGGAAAGTAATTTACTTTTCAGTGGAAACTAAGAATTATCAAATAATGACCGTATATAAAATTTGTGAACATTCTTGCTTAGTTAGTATACAGATTTTGGCAAGCCATTTTGGAAAAACAAGCTACTCTACATTATTATCATAAATGATAATTATTGGCAATAGCATTTACTAGCGGAAATCAGGCACCCGCCGCCGAGTGTGGCGTCCTTACCTCATTCACGGGTTGTGAAAAATTGGCAGCAGACGACAAGAATCAGTTAAGACAGCCGGCAGCCATTTCGAAAATCAAGTAGTTGTGCAACTTGCTGATATTTCATTGAAAGTTGGTTATATTATTATTAAAAACGCTTAATTTAGTGTAAACATTATGCTACACAGAGAGACTTGCCAAATGGTCGATCCGAAGGTTTCTATTCAAAAATCGAGGGTTAAAGTGACTCGATTTCTGTGTCGAACGTGAAGTTTTGGGGAATGAATCACGTGCTTGAGCACAAGTGATCAGATGTCGATTGAAAAAAAATATGACGTCATTGATATAAGTGGAAATTTTCGCGAGGTTTTATTTCCGAATTTCGCGAGTGAAAAATTAACATACGCGAAAATAAAAACTCACGAAAATAATCTTTTTCCAATAGCTTTGTAGTACATTGATTCAAAAACCGTGTAAATTAATTCTCGCCGCATTTGGCAAAAACTTAAAATCGCGAAAATATCTGTACGGGACATTTCCACTTATACAGTTATATTAGCGTCATGCACGATATTTGGCTACAACTGATTTTTCTAAAGCCGAAAGAAAATGTTAAGTTGCCTCATTGGCGTGAACACCAGGTTGAACAAAAGTCAGAGAGTGGTTATAGCTATAGGCTATTATAAATTATAAAAATGGTGCGTGTGTGTAGTGTGGGTAGTGTGTACATTAATGTATGCGGTCGTGTGTGTATGGATGTGTGTATGTATATGTGTGTATAGGTGAGGGTGTGGTGTGGTGAGGGTGTTGGTGTGTGTGAGGGTGTGTGTGTGTGTGTGTGTGTTGTAATTAAAATAAATATAGGAGAAACACTGTGTATGTTCTTTCCCATCAAAAACGAGACTGCGCCTATTTTATCGAGGGACGGACTCCCTCCCCGCAAAAAACTGTCCAGTACTATAAATTCGAGAGAACTCCGAAAAAGAAACACTACTCACTACTTTTACCCCCAACCCTCTTTCAGACCCTGACCTAGGCTAGACCCAGCCCTTTCATGCGGTGGGAGTCCCGTGTACTTCTAGTTTTGGCTGCCGTTGGCTGAAGAAAACCCTCCCTTGACATTATCTCAACCACCTCTTGTTACCACCTTATTTTTCTTTGATTTTGGTGCTGTGTTAAAATATAAAAATGGAGCTGTAGCTGATAAAAGTCGACGTATATCGAAGGAAAAATTGGGCGACAATTACGCCATTTAATTAAACATGCTTGGTGGTGGACACGGCAAAGAAGGAAGAATCTGATCACTCCCCTCGGCCCCCCTCGCATAAATTGTGAAGCGGGAAATTTTGGGGCCGAGGGGCAGTGAGCAGATAATCTTATTGACAGTAAATTCACTGCTTGCGCAATGATCACATTGCATTTACAGCTACGCTGGTTCCTTGCGACTATGGTGTCTCACCCCTGAGCCATAAGCCGAAACCCGAGGCACAGGGCACCAGCGTACTTTTTACAGCATTACTGTTGGTATTAGTTACCGCCCAAGCCCATGAAAGCCGTATGGAAAATTACCTCAAAAATTACACTCTGTCGTTGATTTCCCCAAGGCATCATCGAAATATATAAAAATGATCCTAGACATAATGACATCGTGCAGGCATTAGGTTGTTGAGATAGTTTAGCAATGCCAAAGATATAATAAAAATATTTTCCCTTCCCAAATGGCGTCACGATCGCGTTGCAACGTGGGTCCGCTTTGTGGGGGGTAGTTGCTAAGGAACGTCTTGGACTTTTAACACAGTAGTAAATGCCCAACACTCCGAAGTTCTAATATGTTTTGCACAATGGGACTTTGACCTCGGCGGCGAGTCGAAAAACATTATACTTGCTCAATGGTCCGACAACTCGTTCGTTTTTGTTATTTGTTACCAGCGAAAATGGGCATTGTCCGGCCGATTTTAATTATTACACGAGAGCCCCAGAGGCTTGTACACATCGGCACACGATACCATTTTGTGACATGCCGAGGTTGAAAAATTATAAGCGTTGGCAAAACTCGACACTCCAAAAAGCAATGGGTAGGGGAGGTAGGCAACACTTTCTGATTCTGTTTTACTGGCCGGCAATTTGAACGGGTAGTAGAGGCTTGCTTTTCCAAATCTTTTCTTTCAAAAAGCTTTCACTATTTCTAATCTGAGAGATGTGGTTGACCTGTCATATTAACAGGGATAGTAATATCGATCCAGGGAACACCAATTGTTATTTATGAAATTATTTTGAAATTTGGAGGTTATTCTAGCATGACACAATATTAGCATTTAAGAAATACCCAAAATTGATTCAATTAACTAGCATGGGAATGAAAGTTTTAGATTTGAGTCCGCCGCCCGCAGCTCCAAAAATTGCCGACCGAAAATGTTCATATTTTTTAAAAATTCATTATTGGCATTAAAAAATGTCTTCAGCACAAAAAATCAAGTTTAAATCATCCAACAGCTGGAAAAGGGTACAATTATGCAAATAACAATAATAATGAATGACCATCTTGAAACATGACAAAATTTTTGATGTGATTGATCTGTTCAACTCTGGCTGGAAACCCGTGTGTGACCCGCAAGTCAACCAAGTAAAATGGTACATAATGATAATTAATGAAATAAAGCCTCATGCCTCAATGTCCGGACGCAAATCTAAAAACTTTCATTTCTAATGGCCTTAGATAGCTGTTTTAGCTTTATATGAATTTCTGGAATTTGGCGGCCATTTGAAAAACGCCCTGTATCTATCGAGAGTTCCCCCATTTCCCAGAGGTTGGACCCAAAAAATCTTGTCAGCACCTTGAAAATACAAGAAAACACCTTTTCAAACTTCTTCCCCAAACTTCTAGAAGGGACTTTAATTTTGAACCTAGCTACTACAACCCAATATGAGTGTTCTAGTCAGAGCAACTCGGGACTAGTGTGGTCTGGGACAAGGGCTAGGGGGCCGACAGGTAAACCTTGTCAATCAATGGTTGTGTTTTTAGTCGTCTTTTGTTGCCCGGAGTTAATCCGATGACATCATACATCATACTCCCAGGTCCCCAACGATCCAATGGCCAATGCTTAGCTGATCAATCAATACACACAACTCTCGGCGCTTTTGGTCGGGCTTTTGGTTTCCACGGAAGTTTACACTATTTGCATCGCGATGAATGGAGTTATGTACAGATCAATGAACAATACGTTGATAGATTTTTGCCCAAGCACATAAATGTCTTCTTTTGCCAAGTTGTAAAACCTTGCAGCTACGAAGCACGAATTTGATTTTTTTTTGAAATTCTGTTAATGAAAAACTAAATACTTTAGTCAACGGTAATAAACGTTTTTCCATGCTTTTTAACTAGGCCTTAAACGCCATTCTATTTCTGGATTTTTAAATAAAATTCACCCAGATCAATGGTCGGACGAGGCTTAGCGGGTTATGTTTAACGGTAGTTAAACTTTTCATGCTTTCTAAATAGGCCTAAAACGCACTTATTTCTGATTTTTATAAATGTTTCCCCAGATAGATAGAATGGCGGATGACGGCTTAGCGGTAGCGGTCTATTTTATTCCAAATTTAGTCATTCAACAAGATTCTAATTTCTTGCGAAGCTTAATTTTACAAGTGTAAGTTGTTCAAGAAAAGAGTGTCCCATAAAAAGTGTAAAGGTCTATCGACTAGTTTTGTGGACTACCAAAATTATCCGCCTAGCTAGGGAAATTGAATTTCAGCTTTTTCGTTATATTTTATATCATTTTGGCCTGGAAGCATGGTGCCGCCAGGGCCCGGTTCTTCTTTAATTTAGCCAAGGGCAGAGGGGAACATAAACTTGTTTAAAATAGAGAAATGAATAAAATTAGGGAGAATGCGAATTTCAACATCAACTTAGAAGCTGGATTGGCTTCGATTTTGTAGATAGTAGGCCTAGATGTTCTGTAGTTGCAAACTTGTATTCAATGTAAGTTGTGGGCACACGTAAAACCAATTAGTTGTAGGGTTCTGTTTTACAATCAGGGTACTTGCTGAAACAATACAATGTGACCCATAAAAAACCATGTTATACTTTTCATAAATGATACTATGCCAACTTAAAGACCACCAAAAGCACACCTACAGCTGCAAGAAAAAACCATTGAAATGCTTGATAACTAAAAAAAAAATAATGAACCTATGTATGGAAATTGCTTAAAATCAAGTCTCATTTGATAACAAAGGGTTCAGTTTTTATAGGTGGGACCCATTTGTGTCACATCTTACCCAGTTTTGCCAAAAATCACACTCTATAAAAATACCATGCAGCTTCAAATGTCTTTATAAGAAGCATATGAAAGTATATATTTTCTGAAGCTTGTACCAGGTGGGGCATTCAACTACGCGTGATGGAAGATTATACGAGTGCACATAAATTATACGGGTGAAAACAACAGACAAAGTAGTTTTAAACTAATTTTGTTTTTCTTTCATATTCTTATGCTAGGATATTGAAAATAAAAATGGAAGTGTATTTTTGCGATGTGGAAAGAAAGACTTTCAAGCAATATTTATTTGTTTTTGAATTTTACTAGGGCAAATTTATTTACAGGGTGTTCAAAAATTTGTTCTGTTCGGGTTATAAAAAAACAATTTTGTGTCAAATATTGTTATTATTTACCTACAATGTTGATTTTGTTGGGTGGGGGGGTATATGTTTGAGGCAAAGGATCAATTTTTACAGGTTACGAACAATTTCCAACTTCCGTTTTCATGAAAAGACAGTTTTTCAATTCAAGGTGGAGGGCGCTATTCATGTCAAAGTCGCCATCATTGTAAATATATTACGTTTCCTAGGTACAGGATAAAATACCATTGTACATTACACTTTTTCTGAAAATTCAAGGCTGGGCCATATCCAAAACTGGTCACCCCATGACGGGGCGGAATTTTAGACTTTTAAGCATCTGTGTTTGTTTCCTTCTTGTTTTGCAGAATTCAGGTTCAACTGATCAATTCAAGTAGCCAACAAAGTAAACAGCATCACAAAAAATCGTTGTCTTCAAGACGTTGCTATGGTAACACAACACAGGTTGCACGTGAAGGGACTGGATCCTTCATGCCGTCCGTCACGAACCGGTGGTTTTGTGTTACCATGGCAATACACAAAGTACATGATCCTTTTTTTGCAGTACCATTGTGAATTTGGTCACTCATTTATATGAAAGATACTTTTTGGTCCAATTAAAGTAACTAGTTAAAAGACTTATTACGTATTAAGGTTCAAATCCGTCCCGTCACACACAAGGTAGTTTTTGATTTGGCCCGGTCAGCTCTTGTGTAATTGACTGTTGAACCATTATCATCAATTTAAAGAGGTAATATATGAAAAATGTATAGGGAGGGGAAAGTGCATTGACTATGTTCCAATTTGTATAATTTGATTGAATCATTAATTTTTGAATTGCCAAATTGTCTGAACCTTAATAATTGAGATGGATTTTCCCCCCATTTATGCAAAATAATTCAAAATTTATGTTAATCTGCAAGTGGTTCCCATTGAAACTGTACACACCGCCACCGAAGCCACCGCAACCGCATCCACCTCCAACCTGGCAATTAAGTAAGGAATTGTGTGTGCTAATTGGTTGATTGTTTTGGCTCTGTTCACATGAATTTGAAGACTAGATAAATTATTTTATATAAAATGATGCCCAAAAATCATAACATTTTGTGGAGTTTTGCAAAGGTACTATGACAAGAGAAAATGGACCACAAACCATAAATAGTGACAAATCCACCATTTTTGGGTGACCCCCACATTAAAAAACACGACCAAAGGGTTAATATTTGGGTAGAACCCGCCTATCATAAAGAACATTTGGGTCAACATTCAACATTCAGGAATAACATTTGAAGAAGGTATAATTCCAGAAATTTAGTAGAAGAATGTGACCATTCAGTAAGGTGTGTGTCAATTGAAATCTAGTGGGAAATCCGTCAAAAAATGTCCTCTCCGATTAGGCCCATAAAACTAAATTGACAGACCTTGATTTGTGCGAGATTTTGTCTTTAAAAACTCTAGTTGATGGTCTAGTACCCCCCCCCCCCCCTTCCATTTGTAGTAAACACTTGCTGGCTACCCATTAAGTTTCCCTGTATGACATGATCAAATGGTAGAAGTAGTGTTCCGTCAAAATCTGTCCTTTCCCGAAAACATGAAGTTACTACCATAAAAAATTGTTCATGAAGACCTCACATCTCCAAATTTGGGCAACATTACTGTTTGAATTATCTATATTACACAAATATTAATTACTGAAAAATACAAGTACATTGTTTTTCACCCCAAATGTAGAAATTGAAATAAGTGTTCTGTCAAATCTGTCTCTCTGAAAAATTGTCAACATTTCGTCAATCATAGAAATGTGTTCACGAAAACAGACGCCTCAAAATTTTGGAAGTATACTTCTCAACTTGCCTCAATGTAAAACATCAATATTGAAAAGATCTTGAGACTTATTGTTCACCCTAATCGGGACAAGCCAGGTACCCTGATTGTTAAAACAACCTTAGGAGTACCGCGATCGTTATGCCGGATCGGGAGGAACCTGAGTTTGGATGATGGCATTCAGTCAAAAATAGAAACTACTGATTGGACAAAGGGTTACATGGTCGGCCCCTAGCCGCTTGTGTCCTGGGTTTCGACATGCATGCATGGGCACGTTTTTTGACACGGTTTGTCGAATACAGTATCTCGGCCCATTACCATCTCGGCCACGCCGACTCGGCCCATCGCCGTCTCGGACCCCCAGACCACTGTAAAATAGTCCACTTTTTCTTTTATTTTTCCTTTCTCTTTTCCTTCCTTTCTATTTCTTTTTACTTTCTCGTCTCCCTTCTTTATTCTCTCCTTTATTTTGCTAATTCTCTTTTCCCTTCTCCTTGTTACACCTCCCTTTTCTTTCTTTTTCTTTATCTCCTTCAATTCCTTTTTCTTTTTTCTTCCTATATTTACAGTTCCCAGTGCTTGGAGACGTTTAATCGATCAATCAATTTATTTCCATCTCCAACTCCATATAATTAATAATGTAAGTAGTACAAAATCTCTAAATTATAGAAAGGACTCGGAGAAGAAAAACTGACGAGCATTGAATTTAAATAAAGACGAAAAAAATACATTTTTAACCCGGATTGGAATTTCATCGATTAATTATCCACATCCGTGATGTGCAGTAGTTGTTATGTTACAACTACGGAGTTTACAATACGATACCCAATTGCTTAGCTTAGTATTGTCATCCAGCCTTGCGAATCTATCGTGTTTGTATGAACTCGTTGAATCACAGGGACTTTCTAGTACACACATAGCCTATAGGAACTACGGCAAAAACCGTGAAACTCACACTGTACAAATTTTGGGTGAATCGTGGACAATGTAGTCCCTTTGAGTTTGGCACGTTTGTATGCAGACATCAATACATCACGGATATCATTTACCAATCAAGAAGTTAATGTTATTTGGGTTTCAATCAACATTATTTTTTTATGTTTTTGTTTTTCCCTATTGTGTGATGAACCGCTTCCCGCGTGTGCCACTGTTTTAATAGTCTTATTTTTATTCCTGTCAGGAAACCGCATATTGTCGATGGTACGAATAACATCTGAGGTGCGATTTGTGTGCGGGGTTACAAACTAAAACCCACCGTATTAACAGTTGAAATGCTGCAACACCGAGTTCCAGCAAATAAGAGGTTTTAAGAAAATTTATATAACCCCTTTTTTGATCGAATATTAAAGCTCCACACCGCAATTCATTGAATAGATTGTCGTACAGTCTGAGCTGGATAAAAGCGTCATGAACATCGAGGCCGGTAACCTCTTAATCTGATGAGGATTAGGCCCACGTTAATACTGTAGTTCGTTATGAGTGAACCAACACATGATTGACATAGACTCAACATTATTTCCTGGAACAAGACGATAAAGTAAACCATTTGTAAACGAGGCTAAAACGTATCAGATTTTCTAATATTGCTATGACGAAAAATACTGAAGGGAAATGCATGCAAGCACTTGTTGATCATAGAATCCTACTGGAAAAAACACACATACAAAACTAGTATTGTGTGCAATTCCGGAACTTATGTGCTTGTAAAATTGAGTAATTCTGATAGTGGAGTTCCTCCTCTTTCCACATCATGACAATGACTTGAAATTTTGGCGAGTAATACATTCTGATTTCGTATCAGTATTTCTTTTTCTTAGCTGAATCTTCCCAGTTGTCAGTTGGATGTTTGGAATTTATTCGAGGCATTTTGCCCTTGCAATTAGTTTTCTCATGAACAAGGTACCAGTTTTGTTAATTATGATGGCCTTAATCTGATCCGACATCTTCACATTAGAATTCTAATTGAGTTAGTGGGTAAAGCTACACCCTCTCAGAACGACTGGAATCGTCGACGACACCAACGCCCCAAAACCTTTTTAATGAATTACTAGAATAAAAGCTACTATCGTAATGACTAATATAATTCGATTCTGTCTTTTTCCTTCCAATAGCACAAGTGCCAAGAGTTAAGATAATAAATGCTAATTGATTAATCGATAATGACAATTGTTAATAAACAAAAAATATTTTTAATCTTTTCATTCTTAAAAATCTTCCAATTTAGCGTAGAGTTAAATTATAATTTTGCAAAACGACGGGTAAATAGACTATCAATATTCCCAAAAGACATACACGGCCTAAAATTGTCCAAATTGACGGAACTGAAGTTTAGTTATGGGGTCCTACTATATTTATCTCCAATTATTTTTCTAGAGAGAGAGGGCGACGGGTCCTGAACTGAACCCGCATCCAGTCTGAATTTTGTCCATTAGACGCAATATATAGGTGGGTGTGAAGTCCACAACATCAGACCAATAACCCCTCTAAAAACTAAAATAGCTTTAACCATTTTATAATCCAAACTTCAATACAACCCATTGCCTATGGATTCGTTTATTTTAAATAGGAAAGCCAGTTGACATGTACTTGTCACACAACTAATTAGATCCTGCTCTTGGATCAAAAAATTTAGTACTTGTCCTTCATCGACCTAATGTTTGAAGTCGGGTGCTCTGTAAAATATTGAATATTTACTGTGTTAACATTCTGTCACACATAATTAACAGCATAACATTAAGAGTATGCCAATTAACCCATATTAAAGATATTATCCCCAAACAAAACGCTTTTTTGAACGAGACAAATTACATAAAATTAAAATAGGCCTAAAGCACGTGGATAGAACAAATATCCAAGATACCACATGCTAACTTTTAAAACTACTATTCCCAACATTACATATCACACTTAAATATTAATTAGGATCAGAGTCGTAATAAATGCTAGGCCAATGTTAAGGTTAGGCAACGAAGATTCATATAACCGGGTGTTGCTCACAATTCCAAAGCTCTGATTTTCCACCGATGTTAACCTTTCCATAAAAATATCCCATCTGACAGGATTAATCTGAAAATGATTGATTTTGTAAAATTCCTCTGGAGCAAAGTAGTACATTCACGTCTATGTTTTAAAACAACCAAAATCACCCTTTTTCACTATTTAGATAATTATTTCTGTACCCAATACAAGGTAGGACTCATTCCATGTTTTCATCTTTCTTTTCGAAATATTTACAGAAATACGGCTTGGCCTTGAAAATCCCTATTTGCCAGTCGGACCCTCCCGTCAATAGGGCCTACAGTAGAACGCGATCATTATCCTTTTATAAATTGACCTAAGTCCATATGGGGGAAGAACTCTTCAATATAAGTAACAAATATTAAAGCATATATTCCAAACATACCGGTTTCATTTTGCTCAAAGTCGCAATGAACCATTTAACTTTTACATTTCCATGTAAAAGCGCATAAAAGTATAAAAATGCTTATTACCCAAGTATGCCATTTCAGATTTACAAATTAGTTCAAGCATTTACGTAGACATGAGAACAGAAAAGTAATGCAGAAAATATTGATGTAGTGCTAGCATTACAGAAATGGAGGCATTTGGCCTCTAATATAGCTACATCCTTAACAAAATATGGAGCCTGAAGTTGAAACCTTGTTGGTTAAGGTGAAAAATGGTCCTCTTAATCGAAAATCACTTTTGTAATGGTCTAAGTGTAAATAATAAATTGAAATCATTGGCATTATTTTTATAGTACAAAGAATGTATTTTCCGATGTCAATTTACTTGACCATTTTGCCATGCCGTTGAATTAATGTCTCTGCTCTTAGTGTGGTGTCCACTAAACCTTTTTATAATTCGAAAAGTAATGAAAAAACATTACGATGATCCAATAGTTCTGCTTAAAGATAAAACGTTACTTTTAATTATAAAGTTCGAATATATTGTTAACCGAAAAAATAATTCTCCACTTTTCATTTCAATTTGGGTTGTTTTGATTGGAACGCTTTAACATCGGTGCAAAAACAGGGTTTTTTTCGTTTTTTTTAAAGGAATACCTCGTATGTGAAATCTCTTGTTGGCATCTATCGTGAATTTTGGGGTGAAAGATATGAAAACAAGCGATAAAGTAGTCACTAAATTAGTAACAAATTATGCTGAAATAAACACAGTAAAAAAACAAATAAAAAATACATAATCAATGATCATCATATTTATTTAGTACTCCGCGATATCAAATCAGAAAGACAGCACGAATATAAAATAAACTTAAACATACCAGCAAAATTGATCATTTGCACGATTTACCAGATATAAAAGCGGATTTTTTGGGATATTGAGTAAACGGCAAAGAGTACAACGATAGCCGCCAAAACGCACAAGACAAAATAAATACTTTGGTGCCATTTTAAAAATCAAATTCAAAGAAGTTACAATTGGAGTGCAATTACAACATCCAAAATTTAAAAATTATACTACAAAACACTTGCATTATATACAAGAAATAGTGAACGTTACACTTAACAACGAATGATTGCGAATAACGGAAAAGTAAGGCCTTCTCTATAAATTTAAAAAGAGTGGAGTCACTCTGAACAGAGGTTTTTCGCGACCGCATCCCAATTTAAGAGGGAAAAATTCACTCGTTGGAACCCGGGGGGGGGGAATTTTTAATTTTTTACTTTTTTCATTTCAGGTAGGGATGTTGCGGGCCCACGAGTTTGCCGCACTTGGGGGCTTGGGAACGGATTTTGTCTCCGAAAGTAGGGGCTTGGTACCTGAAATTTGAGAAATTTGCAGATGTTGAGAGCGGAAAATTGGCTAAAATTCACTTCTGAGACAGAATTTCTGAAAAGGGGACCTTACGAACTGAATTCGAAAAGGCTCCATCCATTCTTGGGAATGGATGGCGAGACAGAAAAGGGGGTCTTAAGGCCGCACATACCCGTACCTCTTTGCAATGTCAGTTCCCCCCCCCCACGGGGGGTTTGGAGTGATTTTCGAGTGAATTTTTTACTCCTTCTAAATTAGGATAGGTTACTCAACGCTCTTTTAGAGTGACTTTCACTCTTTACATTTAGGGAGTATGAAATTGAACTTTTTAACACCAAGGATATAATACCCACACTTAAACCATGCATAATTGTTTTGCCTAATTGCACGTGTGATTTTGCAATTAAGGCGACAGTTACATGTTACTAGCCCTGCATGTATGTTCTTCTTATCGTGGCCAAACACAGTGGTTCTCATGGGTACAACGTCTGGCTGCTTTAAATGTTAAAACGTGGTATTTTAAAATTGTGGCACAAATGAAAAGTTACGACTCTATATATTCATACTTTACGCACAAAAGCAATTAAATACATTTGGTCGCATCCTCATTCCATACCAGATCGAACCCTTTGAGCACCTCGAAACAGAAATTTCCCGCCCTATCTCCACCTCCCGAAAATTAAGACTGTCAGTTGTTAATGTTATTTTACATCCTGAAAAATGTCTGATGGTTGTTTAAATATCACTTCTTACCCGGGCTTTATAAGACCTATTGTTTTGATCCACTATACATTCATTTTTTTTTCACCAACGTTGCATGGCCTACTGGGCAAATGCATCTTGGAGAACGAATATTGTAGGGTCCGCGCCTCGCAAAGGAGGGGGGTACATACAACCTATATCTCGTTTTTTCCTCCTTCCCCATCAAATGTGTGTTAAAAAGAAATAATTTCGACTTGCAGAACGCCTTTTACCAAACTTTATATATGAATTTCGGCGCACACTCCATGCTTTATTCATGAAAGTTGCGACTCGTTTTTTTGTTTTACACTCAGAGCCATTCTCAGCCTTTCCCCATATAGCATCAAAAAGTCTTGCATGTACTACTTCTTTTAAGAACCATAATTTAATCTGTAACGTGACACCGAGGATTTTTATATAAATCGATTTGTGAAAATGTATCATTCTCGCCAATGTGGTGAGCAATCACACTCCTCCCCTCCAATTTCTTAGAATAAAATGGAGGACAAATCTAAATTTTGATTACTTTTTTATCTATTAGATTTTATAATTTCCATATATTTGATTTTACATTTAATCTAAACTTGCATTTGTCCCTGATAACAATCTTTGATTAATATATAAATTTAACGTAAAAATTTAGAGAACACCAAACCTTGCATTGAATAAACCTAAAAAGTGTCCTTAAGAAGAGGACTATAGTATTTTTCTGTGTGTCACCCCACAAATGCAATCAAGTATGCTTCTGTATGGTCGATTGCAAACATCATGCATGCAAGTTAGAACTTACCATGTTGGTATTTTTTCTATTTTTTTTGATATTCACAAAAACCTATATGTTGACGTTCTACAACTAATAAAGTCCCCAAAAAGAAGAAACCAATTTTCCTTTTCTTTTTTGGAATTAATTGAAATGTCAGTCACAAGGCAATTTAAAAATGAAAGACTTTAATAGTTCTTAGAATTAGAAGAAAAGTTGGACTTAAAACTTTTTTTTTTTGTTATCTATTTGACAACCACTCTCCAAAATTCGTTTTTAGGTTGTTTCCAATTTGGCATCTTCAATCTCATGCCAGTCCCCACAATATGCTTTATTACTAATACTAGCATGACTGCTAAGCTCACTAGGACAGGTTAGGTATAGGCTAGGGGGCTCACATCCTTCCCTCGACACCCTTATTTAAATACGCAAGAGTTGAGAGTGTCAGTTTTATCGCGAACTCAATTTCCCGCCAATTTACGTTACCAACCCAACGGCCAAGCCCTTACCTGCTCGTAGAATCGACCCTTCAAAATTCATAATTTGCGTTTTTAACTTACCACTTCAAGCGCATATCCAGTAAACAAACATTGCGTCCCGTTAGCCAGGTTTGGATGCTGCCATCATAACAGAGCAAGGGCACACTACACATGAAAACTTGCACTGATTATCATTTGCTTTGTTTTTAAAAAAAGATAAAAACCTTTAAAGTGGCCACTGCCTTCATGACCATTTTGTACATTTCACACGAAAAGAATAAAAGAAGGTCCTTATGCGAGTATATTTACGATACCAATTTGTTTTCCTTCTTACCTCCTATGATCACTTATTAATCGATAATACCTGTGGTTGGAGTGTGTCATGCATCGCACGGTAACTTTCAAAAATCTGTTTGCCTACCATCATAAAAATGTTTTCCTATCTATAAAAATGTTTGCCTACATCATAAAAATGTTTTCCTATTCATAAAATATGTTGCCTAACATCATAAAAATGTTTGCCTAATAACATGAAAAACGTTTGCCTAAACATCATAAAAAATGTTTTCTACTTTTTTCAACTGAACGTTTTAACATTTTCACAATGTTTGGAAAACTTTTGAAAACATTATCATCAAAATTTATTATTAAAACATTTTCATAGGTGATATCCAATACAATTACGGTTTCAATTTTTTAAAACAATATCATAACATATTGATAACATTTACAAACTGTTTCAAAAACATCAACTAACAACACACATCTTGGTAACATTTTTTAACGGTTTTTAAAACATAGGAACGAAATGGTCACAAAAATCATTTCAGTCATCAACATCTCGAAACATTTACTGTTCTAAGATGTTTTAATTTTCTGATAATATCTCTATAAAACAAAAGTCTTATGATCTTTTGTAGTAATGTGTGAGAAATGTTTTCTTTAATGTTTTATAAAAAGTTACAATTAATTGGCAACTGTTTTTTCGAAAAAGCAATTATAAGCAAACCTTTTTAAAACATCCAAAAACATTGTAAACTTTTGATAATGTTTCAAAAAGCATATCCCACATGTTTGCGTAATATTACTCCAACCTTTGAAAATGTTATGAAATGTTATGTGTTTGCTTTGAAGGTCATTCTATCAAGATGAAATATTTAAAGACTTAAACGGGGCCATCCCCCTTTAAAAGGTACACTGAGCATGACACATTAAATGACTCGACTGAGAGCACTAGGTTAGGCACGGTACTTGGGATATTGCTAGTGAACATAAAACAAAAATGAGGTTCTAGGATCACGAAATCCATGTAGCTTAGTTAAAAGAAACAACAAAACACTTTTTAGTAAGCTACAATAACACTAAGCTGATTTGGTCGTGGGCCGTGATTCTTTGCGGGGACGATTGGTGGCAGTGGCCGAGGTGGAGGATAATTTGGCCGAGTTGGTAAAGGGTCCGAGTGGCCGATGGGCCGAGAGGCGAGGGGCCGAGGTGACATGTTACCGTTGTACACGCATGTCAATGTACACGTCCATGACGGTGGCGGTAAAATTCACTCTTTTAATCAAGTAAAAAAACATATCAGATTGGAAATTAAATAGCACTTGATGTTCACCCATACTTGATTCATGCAATTCACGTTAAAATCTGATATTACCAATTCCTCGAGCCTGGCCATAACTTTTTGGGTGTGGTACAACTGTTCTGATGTACAATGATGGCGGGTCACGAACGAAAGAGAATGGAAGACCAGTTTTCTGGATAATGTTGTAATATATATTCTTAAAATTGTCACATCTTTATTTCCCATAATAAGCAAAGTTGTACATGCGGGTAATATTTTTATAGTTACGTTTGTGAAAATGTCTTGCTTTACAATCAATCAATGAGTTTGATTTTTGTTTTTTTCTAGCGAGAAATTTTGATAATCATTGGTATAAAATAGAACTGCAGCAACACTCAACAGCGCGTAATTGCATTTCGCTGAATATAAAGTTCTTTCTTTGAGCTGGGAGTATGAAGACACGGGTCTGTGGAATAAGATTACAATCATGCACCCACGTGGAAGGACAAGGCAAAGGCAACCACAGCAGTGTTATTTTATATTAAGTAATGAATAATGGAATCTAATGAATTTATTTATTTATTTATTGGATTTAATTTATAGATTTATATATTAGTAGTATTAGTTAGTATTAGTTATTTATTGATTTATTGATTTATTTTATTTGCATTATTTTATTTATTTATTTTATGTATTTATTATTTATTTATTTTTTATTTATATTTATGTAGTAGTTATTTGTTATTTTTGTAAGTTTTAATTTAAAAAAAAAAACTTTCCAGAATGGAGAAATGTTGGGCATCACAGCAGAAGAAGCTATTAGCAGTGGCGTACTTGGGGGGGGGGGTAATTCCCGGGGGGGGGGGGTTATGGCCACAACATACAAAATCAGCACATTTTCATATTAGAGGTCCCCTTTCCGCCCCGGGTCCCTTAAAAAGCCAGGTAAATAGAAGAGATGGGCCTACTTGGAAAACATGGATGATATAGCTGTATTCATTCTTTTTCATCCATTTAGATCAATTTAATTTTTTTTTTTTTTTTTTTTTTTTTTGTTATTTGTTTTTTTTTTTGTACCGAACTCAAAGTACTTGTGCTATTCAAAGTGTGACCCATACATTGATATCCAACATGCATGTCGTTCTTAGATTTAGAAAGTCTCCAGAACTTTGGAATGGACTTTGCCAAATCCCGGCAAGATGGCCGCTAAACCGAAAGGTGATGTAAACTTTCATCAAAAAACCCCAATTTTGATTGCCTTGATTAAAATTAAGAGAACGGTGAGTAGCCCTATAAAATTGGATGCGAGTTGAAAGAAAATTCAAACATTCAAAGTGAACTCTGATCTTGAAACCTCCGCAGCCTGATGGTTTAAAACCATGCACTTTTGACGGGACTTTTGATTAACAGGGCTGGTTCGCTTTTGGGGGGTGGGGGGAGAGTTATGTGCCATGGATTGTGAGAGAATGTTTGTTTATTGTCATGTTTTTGTCAATATCGTGTGTTTGTGTTTAGCCAGTTGATGGAGGATTTAAGACGTCAGCAGTGTCGACAGCTGCTGACAGGGCCCCTAAAATATGGCTCTCAGGTTCCTCAGACCCCCCTAGTCGTACCAAAGTGCGACATTGCGTCGCAAACTAAGGGCCCCATGCACCTAAGATGCTGATATGGGGCCTTCTCCTTAAATACCGCTCCCCCCAAAAAAAAGCGTTTGGTCTCAACTTCAGTGCTCAAACCCTATAAGCACTATATGGTATATGCTTTTTTTAAGTCAAAGAGGATATGCGCGGGAAAAATGTTCCATTTTATTGCATTTTTAGACGATTTTGTGGCCAAATTTTCTTCTTTTTTCTATTTAGAAAAAATAATGTTAAAACACTTGAAAACCTAACAAAGAGAATTGCGGTAAAATGTTATTTTTAAACATATACCCGCGGGAAGCCTGAGACAAACTTTTTTCTTGGCTTTGGTGTTTTTTTTATATAAAAGAAAAAAGAAAGATTGTGTTAACAAATATAGGCCAAGGTATCGAAGCTGGTAGATTCCTTTCGGTGGTCGTACTGTTGGGGCATCTCATCATTGTTGTGATTTATTTACTGCTTTTTTTTGGCATAACTCTCTTTTTTAAACTGCCATGGATCATTGCATGATTTTGTGTTAGTACCGTCCCGGAGTTATTGCGGGCTCAGAAGGGGGTAGTACATAGCGAAAAAATCTTGAAAGGAGGATTAATAATATCGATAGTCAAAGCACTTCTGCATGACTTATTGTGTCGGTGAGCTGTGAAACTGAAATATGCAGTTTTAAAGAATTTTTAAACATTTGGACTAAAAAATGTTTGTCGAGCTTCCGCCCATACTCAAAAAAAATAAAACCAATAATGACAAACCTTGACATACGCAGCAATTAATCGCCTAATTCTGGCCCTTTTCCGTCGTGCCCTATATTTGTACGTGCAAGATGGGTCTTGGGTTTAGAGCAAAAAGGGCCCGCGCACCGCCCCCCCCCCTGGGCCGCCCCTCACATTCGAGCGGCGAGGAGGCCTACCAGGTGTAGGATCAGTGGGTACATCAAATTCAGTGTCAAATAGGTTATTCAAATTTTACTTCAGTCTCAGATTAGAGTAATAAAATTGCCAGGAATCTGTTAGAATGATAATTTTTGGGTTGATATCATGCACAAAACAGAATAAAAGTCCATAAGGTCCAATTGCAGTGTAAAATCCCAGGTTAAAGTTGAAATGCTAATATTGCACGGTGTCTTGGGAAAGCTGTCAATGCAAGGTCTTGGTCTCGGATAGTGTATTCAATTGAACAGATCTGGTCCGGATCTGGTCTCATATAGGTAAAATCTCAGTGTTGGGTCTCATAGGGCACCATTGGGACCCTTGGAAATCGGTGTGGTTACCACCCCCCCCCCCCCCCCCCCCCCCCCCCGTGGTATTCAAAATTACGCGGATTTGCCTTTTGATCGATCAATTATGAGGACCATTCATAGTAAACCTACTAAAATGTCCTAAATTTCATTTCGTATAATTATATTTAGTGTTGCAAGCACTGACCTCTACACATGGATAGCGGGCGCTGCACAGTTGAATGGTCGCCGATTGAAACATTACGAAGTTGGTTTCTGACCTATAACACTATGACGTAAACATTGGCATACCCACCTGCTGGTGCACATATTCCACAAGATGTTCATTGTTTGACAAGGTGTATGAACTGTTTC
>JAMKCH010051235.1:0-10200 GCA_023653785.1 Ophioderma brevispina
AAAGATATTACTTTTAATTTTACTTTAATATGTTGCATGAAGTACACTTTAACGGATAAATTCCTACAGCAATGTACTTAAATATATAATGGCACCCAGACAGTAATACTTTAATTGTACTTGACATCCATTTGTACTTTATTGAAACATAATAAAAGACCGTTAAAGTATATTTTAAAGTACTGTACTTATTAGGGCTACCAAAAGTACTATGATTTAATTGTACGTTCATATGTGCCAATAAAGTAATTTAAAGTTATTCCTACAGCAATGTAACTTTAATGGGCCCCCAGAAATTAATACTTTAAATGTCTTTACATCCCTTGACTTTATTTGGAACATTTTCAGTACAGTTTAAATAGATTTAAAGTAACTGTACCTTTATAGGGCTAAACCAAGAAAGTCATACTTTAATGTACTTTATGTTTATTGCACTACCTTCCAGAGAGCATACTTTAATTGTACTTACATTCCATTGTACTTTTAGGAACATTTAAAGTACAGTTAAAGTATATTCTTAAAGTACTGTAGAGCTTTATATGGTTTTCCATAAAGTACTTTAATTGTACTTTAATCCATTGTACTTGACTGGAACATCAGAAGGTATATTTAAAGTAAATCTAATTATAGACCTTCCATACTTTAAATATACTTATCAGTTATACTTTAAATATACTTTAAATGTACTTTAAATGTACTTTAATATACGTTAATGGTTTTCAATAAAGTACATACATAAAGTATATTAAAGTTATTGCTTTAAATAATACTTTATTTGGTCCAGGGTAAAGACATCCAGGTAATTTGTACGCACTTTTAAGTTTTCCATAACTTTCATCAACAAATGTGTATATACCATGAATATTTTTGACGGTACTCACTAATATTAAAACCACAAAGGATAGACCGATCAAACAGGCAATAGCGTGGGAAACATGCAACGCGTGCGTGTTTCTTGTGTTAAACCCATTTTCGTCGTCTGCTGAAATAATCGTTCTATTTACCCATAAGGATCTGATTTTGGTCTTAAGCTTTTCGGATAGGGCTTTTCAGGGGCGTAGCCCGTGGGGGCAAAGGGGCGCAGAGTGACCCCTCTGTACCCATTTTTGAAGGGGAAAATCGGGAAAATAAACACGGATTTCATGTTAATCAGCCCCTTTTTCGGATTCTTTTGCCTGCAACCGGAAATTTTGCGTGTGATCGGGACGTTTGTTGAACCTACCGGGAAATTGCCCCTCTGAAACCACCGGGCTGCACGCGCCTGGGGCTTTGTATATAAAAGCCCTTACACCAGCAAATATCGATTTGAAAAATCTTGAAAAAAATGAGGGCGCACTATTTTTCAAATGTGCCAGTGTCCTTTAAAGATCTGTATGATCGCATCGATGACTTGGAGAATTCGGTCGAGACGTAAGAACTTAGTATTATTTAACATCCCTGACAGCTCTGGACCGAATCTTATAACTGTGCTGATGTTTGCGGATTTTATCACCGCGATTTTGCTGGGTCATGGTCCTGTGGACATTGAGAGGGCCCACCGTACGTACCCCATCAGGTCCAGTTCGTGATGGACAAAATAAGCCCAGACCAATCTTGATCTTGATCTTGATAAAATAACTGTCCAACCTCCTACAAAGGAGTCAACGCCAGGAAGTTTTGGCATTCCAGATGGTTAATTAGTCTTGCTGTGTAGTTTTCTTGCTTGTTACGATACTTGTTTTCAATTGGCTTGCTAAATAAGATAGGGTCAGATATAGTTGCAATATTCTCCGGCAATGTGTTCCAGTCTTTATTGTTCTGGGCAAAAAAGAGTTTTTTGTACTTCCTTTGCTTCAGATATGGTTGTAAAAGCTTTGGAGTTGTAGTGCCGGGATGATCGTGAAGATGCTGAAGGAGGTCCTATTGGTAGGGATAGGTGACCGTAGATTGCTTTTATGAAGAACGGTGAGACCGTAACTTGTCACCTGTTTTTCGAGTGGAACCCAGTCTACTTTTTGAGTATGTCTGTAACACAGCCTTTTGAATTGGACTTGTAATCCTTAAGGCAAAGCGTGCGCCTCCCCTGCCCCATTTCAACTTTATCGGTGAGAACTTTGGTATATTGGTCCCATACTGTGGTCGAATATTCGCTAGGGTGTCGACCAGGGTCTGATAAGCTACACTTTGATGTGTTGAGGGACATGAAAATAAGCTACGTTGAATAAAAACCAAGGTCCGGGGGTTGCAGAAGCAGTGATATGATCAATGTGGGAGTTCCAAGTGAGTTTATTGGTATGGGTGACTTCCTAGGTATGGAGTGACTGTCCTGTTTCTTGCAGAAATTGAATCCCCAAGTTTGGTAATTGAATTTATTTTTTTTTGATCTTGCATTGTGATTCCATCACAAACATTTCTGGTATTGACATGCATTTGCCATTATGGTTCCAAGTGACCAGGGTGTTGAGGTCATCTTGAAGTGATTGGGAATCAAATTCGTTTTGATTCTCTGAAAGTCGAATCGTCTGCGAATAAACGGACCACGGAATTAATGTTGTCTGGTAGGTCGTTTTATATACTCCAGGACATAGCGTTCCCAAGCACCGTGCCTTGAGGGACGCCCGAAATGACATTGGAACCATGTCCGAGTGTTCGCCACGACTACGACCTCTGGACAAACGGTGCTTGAGAAAGCTATAGATCTCAGCGTGTTGTTTTGTTGTGTATGCCTTAACGTTTTAGTTTGTTTTAGGAGCCGGTTTGTGGGGTACTACTCAAACTCTTTTTGAAAAGTCCATGATAATCATGTCACCTGAGATTTTGTAATTTAAATGATGAGCAAGATCTTTGAATGGTGATTATTATGGGAGTCTGTATAGTGTCCTAGTTCTGAAGCCATGTTGTTTATCTGTAAGTATTGAGTACTGGTCAAAGTGAGTCATGTCCTTTACAGCATATTGAATGTTAGTGAACGGGAGCGAAATTGGATGCCCTCGGTCCTGTCCCTTTTTTTAAAAATTGGGGAAAATTTGCCTGGAGCCAGTGGTTGGGAGTGCACCTTGTCAAGGTGGATTTTTGGCTATATATACGACACAGTGCCGGGGCCATTCATCAATCGCTGCCAAAGAAGAATATGTGATGACATACCAGCGGACCAGTTGCTTTGTTGGGGTCTCATTGTGAAAGCAACTTGGCAACACCATCAACTGTTATATTAATCTCAGGGCATACTAGGGTATTAGTCTTTTAGGTTCTTTTGGGAGATTTGGATTTTCCTGGGTGAATACAGACTTAAACTGGTCATTTAAAATTTCATCTTTGCCGACGTTGTCCGACCTCAAGCTGCCATCTCTTTTCCAAGTTGGAATACCCATCGAATCAACCTTTAGACTTTTTATATATGACCAAAATCTTTGGCGAAGTCAAAACAAACATATGCACGTACTGCGATGTGCTTTTCCTAGTGGCTTTGTATGTGTTCTTACGTTCCCTAGTGAATTTGTCGTAACTAGCTTGAGATTTTTGTTTTTTTTTGTAATTTAAATGCTCCTCTGTTTGCTTTGTGGCAAGCGTCTTACTTCTAGTATTCCAGGAGATTGAGTGCGCTTGGATATTACTTAGTGGGTCGGGGTGAGTCCATTGAGGATTCAACGCCTTTATGAAACATCATACATTTCCAGTCACTGGTCTCCTGTGTGTGTTCCATTTTCAACCACTTTGCTTGACCATTCGTTAATCATTGTTAAAGCGAACATCAGCTTTAAAATGTACAAGTCTTTTTTGTTGTTTAGTTTGAAATGTGTTTGCAACGAATAAGGACAATGGAAGACTATCATGGTCAATGTATACCAGGAATTGTTAGTTGACCTTTCTAACAAGGGTTGGGTTGGTTTGTTAAAAACAATCTAAGGTGATGTTATTGGCCTCGAGTGGGCCTCTGGAGATTTTGTTTCCAGGCCAAACGGGCGGCCATTTCCAAAATTGCGTTGGAAATTGCAGATAAAGTTCCCCTCCTGGTTTAAAAGCAATTTTTTGGTCCCAATTAATATCTGGGAGATTAAAACTCCAGCAAGCCCCCAAATCTGCCTTTTTAGAGCTTTTAACAACCTTGACCACGACTCACTCAACTCATTCATCATAATCGGCGCGCTTCCAAACTTCTGAGATCTGTAAAAAGCCCCAATGGTGATGTCCTGAGCTCCCTGAATTTTGATGGTAACCCAAACAATCTCACATCGTGTGTCCGTCAGTCCTGTGGGTTCCAATTAGATCATTTTTCCAAGGCTAATCAGACGCCACCACCCCTGGTCCTTCCAAAATCTCTAAAATCTCTATCCTTGCGAACGACTGGAATAATTGAAGGGAATAACTCAACTAACTCACGCTGTTAACAGAGTTGTCTCGATGGGTTTCGGTGCCAATTAATAACATCGGGATTATAATTCTCATGCACAATGCCAAATCAGAAACTTACCGGTGAGGAGTGAAGAGGCGAGGGGGTAGGGGGCTCTCCTTCTCCGCTCCTTTGATTACAGGGTTTTGATGGAACTTCTCGCCCTCTAATTTCTAACCCTTTGGCTTTTCAGGAAAGCTATTACCTTACCCATTGGTTCCCTTCTGATTTATTGGACCGTTTAATGGGTATTACTCTTGAGTGACTATCATCCCCGTAGCTATGATGGGATGAGGTCTGCAAAGGTGGACTCAGTGGCTCACTACAGTCAGTAGCCAAACTGGAAAATCTATTTGAAACCAAGTGAGGTGTCAGAGAACAAGGAACTAGCAAAGTTCGGTACGCCGCCTTGACCGCATATCCAAGATAGCTGACTACTTTGGAGCGCTCGTAGATGGGAGTGTTCATACCCATACATTCACGTGGATCCAAGAATCACCTGATCGCATCCAAGTGTCCGTTGATTCCACCTTGGCAAGCCTGCCACAGATTTTACCGGGAAATTTAGGCTTTGTATGGGCCGGGAGTTTGGATGAAGCTCACCTGGCCTGCCTATACTCAGTAAGGTAGTACAAAGCAAAACTGTTTGGAATGTTTGGTGTTGAAGAGTGGGATAGTGTGTAGTAAATTATTTGTTTTATAACCCGATGATATGTATGTTTTGCAGGCTAATATCCTAATTAAAAATCTGGGGACATAAGCAAAGCCTGTATGAGTTTGGGTTAAACAGAGAAACCCATTGAATTTCTATGCCCTTCATTGTTGATTTACAATCAAGTGCAACTGTCTCTCCCGTGTGAAGTCCATATAGTAAGAAAAACAAACATGGTTAAGCTCATGTTGAGTTCATCTTGCAGGGGATAATACAATTTACAAACTCTACGGTCCACCTTATCTCCAACCAATGGAACTAACTCACGACAAGCCATTCAGTATCCTCACGCATCGGAGAAACTAGCTTTCCATATTGACCGCGATTGCGATGGTCGCCATCTTCAAATCAACAACCCGGATGTTACCACGCTTCACTCTGGCTTAGTTCTCGATGTTGTCCTCAAATCATGTCCGGTTCACTTGTTAGAGTTTAGTGATCAAAACTCATCAAAATACTGAGCAAGCAACTAAATTGGGTGTTCCCATTGATGGTCTTGTGTGTAGATCAGTTTATATAGCAGACATCTGTGCCAAAGTTGAGCTCAAAAAGGTGAAATTTTGGCTCTATTCGGCAGCGATGTTGGCGCAGAACCAAGTACAGTGGGCGTCAATCAACTTCTGTACATCACTAACGAGTCTGTTCGCAAAGCTTGTATTGGGCAAAGCGTTGAAAAGTAAGCAGTTCAAGGTCGCAAGCGGGATGTATCTCAAGATCCGAGCAAACGAGTGCAATCACAGCGTTAAGAACTCTGGCCAGCTCTCAAGAAACTCCGTGATGAGGGAAAAACGCTTTTTTTTTCCAATATCCATCTACCCTTAAGTTTGTTGACAATGGTCGTTTGTGAAGGTGTACAAAGGCAGATAGAGTGGATATCTGTAAGGCCTGGACTTTAACTTAGCCTTAATAAAGACTTTCATAATTCATGCATTATGACTATGTGATTTTCAAATAATCCTCATCCCTTTAATAAATAAAGGCTGATTATTTAAGGTACAACAGCGAGAGATTTGTGCAACAGGTGTTCTATATTTTATGGTTTCTTCGGTTTTTGCCATGGTGTTGAGCTTCCCATCAAATATGTCCATATGTGGCTTGGGTGGGATTTATTCTTTCGTCTGTGTTCACAATTTTGTATTTTGTAATTTCTTATGGGGGTATTATTGGGAGTTCAGCCTTGTGTTTTTGTCTGTTAGTATTGTGGGACCCCTCTTTTTGTTTTTTTTGTTTTTTTTTGTGGCCACGTGAAGGTAGGTCGGGATCTTTTGGTGTGTATTCTTTGTGAAGTCACTGCCCTGCCTCACCTGCATGTGGCAAAAAATATGATTCTCAAAACTCTCGTTTCACTTTAAACTGTGAATCGATCCTGATTCACCTTTTTGGGATAAATTTTTTGTGTTGTTTTTTTTTTTTTATCACAGTTAATAAATATATGGGAGGATGGAATGCACCAGTTAAAGATGTCTGTTATCTAACATTTTCATAATTTTATGTGTGTTTTGGGAACTCAGATTGCAGGATTTATATGCCAATGGATGTTCTATATGAAGCCATAGTTTTGCCATTATTTTGCCAGGTTGCTGTGCTTTTTCTTGCCCCCCTCAATTTGTGCCTTTATTATTATTATCATTAATTTTATTTATTGACTCCCATCATTATTATCACTTTGTTTCACTTTGTGGGGCACCTGTAACATCCCATGACTGGCAGTATCTTCTGGTTGGAACTGTATTACAACTTAAAGTTCCAACTTTTTTGAGGAATTTCACTGATGTTGGTTTGTGTATATGTTTGTTTGTCTGTTTCTGTATGTGGTTGTTGTGAGGTGGTGTGTGAGTGAGTTTGTTCTTGAATTGTTGCCTTTTGTGCCATGGGTGATGCTTATTTGCTATGCATGGATCCGTTGTATCCAAAATTTCTTTTTTTTGATATTTTATTATGGCTTTAAAATTTAGCCACCTTCAATTGCAGAGGTCTTCAAGATACATTTACGCGTAAAAAGAGTTTTAGTTGTTATTTCCTTACAAAATAATGATGATATTATTTTTCTTTAAGATTGAAAAAATGGTGGTTACTCATGGGGTGAGTATATGGGGTTCTCCAGTTTTGCTTCCAACAGTAGGGGTGTTGGTTTTTAATAAAGTGATCTGTTACTGTTTCCACCAAATGCTATTGTTAAGGATTCCTGAGGAGGTAGATATAGTATTTTGGATGCTCTATGCAGTGTTTCCATTTAATTTAGTCAATGTTATGCCCCCAATAATGATGATCCTATTTTTTTTCTGAATCTCTTTGCAATTTGGATATTTAATATGGATTAATCTTGTCTGATTATTGGCCGGGGACTGTAATTTTGCTTTGGGCTCCCATGATTATCATGGCTCTCTTACCGTCATTCAACTTTAATTCAAGGAAACATTTTTGAGGCAATATGGCATGAATTCAATCTTATTGAATTTGGAGGTCTGAACATCCAAAAATTCAGGAATACACTCGGGCAACACCAAAAAAATCTTTTGTTTCTCTCAGGCTTGATTATATTTTCGCTCTAATAATTTGGTCAATATGTGAAATCTTCCAATATAAACTTTTGGTATTAACTCCGTCACCATTGTTACTGCAAAAAATATTCAATCGTGATATGTCAAGCAAGGGGTAGAGGTTATTGGAAATGTTAATGTCACTATTTGAGGCATGACGGCTCAATTATCCCATTTATCAAGTCAAAAATTATTGAATTTAAAGAATATCCATGCCCATCTCTTGGCAAACCCTAACATCTTATGGGCGATCGCTTGAATGCTCATCAATTTAATTAAATAAGTTTTATTAGCCATCTTCATTCAGTCAATACATACATATTTTAAAAAATTCATTACAGAATTATAAAAGAGAAAATGGTGCGTTTTTTTTTAAACTAAATTTAGTAAAGACATTAAATTGAAAATGCCGGAGAGAGGGCATAATAAGTCGGATGGACTTGAGCATGGCCCCACCCTTTCACTATACAGGGTTTACATTTAATATTGGATTACTAGTCAGGACGGGACAAGATTAGACAAGGCACGACAAAGCAGCGACAAGAAAAAGACACCACACTAAAACAGACAAGGCAAGACGAGGACATCGGACAATGTTGTGTTAACAAGATTAGGGGCAAAAGAACATATTGATCATAGTGAGCCAAACAGAAATGATGAATGCAAGGATGTGAAGGTATGGCAATAACGAGTGAACAAACTAGAAATGAAAGCGATGAAGGTTTTATGACAAAATAACTAATTTGAATATTTATTAATCAATTCATGTTTAAGGTTAAGGTAAAAGCAACTACGTGGTTTTGAGCTAGATGATTGCGTCCCTTATAAGTGCATTCCATTATTTTAGGGCCAGTGTATTTAGCCAATTTAACTGAGTATTTTAATTATGATTTGAGAAGGTTTCGTAGTTGTGAATGTAATTTGCCATGCCATCGCCTGCTCCCCATTCTAGGGGTAGTATCTAGGTATCTGGTTATGTCACTGGTTTGGAGAAATATTTTTGAAAATGAGTTTGGAAGGGTGTTTGAGTTTGTAGCGATAATGACTATACGCTGTGAAGGATGTTTAAATCAAAAATGTTGAGTGTTTTTAACTTGTAAAAACATTGCGTTTAGTGTGTGATAGTTGTATTACCGGTGTTATTGATGATGCGACCATGGCTTTTTTTGGTTTTTTGAGTTTGATATATGTCAATTTACTTCGCATTTGGAGAAGTCCATGGACAATAGCTGTCATCCAGTGTTATGCCAGTAATTGCCCAAGCTATGCTACTGTAAGATATGTACGGCCAGTAGTAGTCTTAATTGTGTTGTTGTATAGTGACAATAAAAGTGTTTTGAAGGGTGTTGCGGAATTTTCTAAGGATGCCGATTTCTTCTGAAATTTTGATTTGTAATTGAAAGGATATTTCCAGGAAAGATTTGATAATTATTACACCTAGGAAATTTTGTATGATCTACGGGGTGAATGATAGTGTGTCTCAATCATGTTTTGTTTGCGGTTGTGGTAATGTTTTTTTTCTGTGTAAAGTGAATATAGGTAGGTTTTGGATTACATATATTAAGCGAAAGTTGTTTTGCTTTAAACCGTTTGAACATTAATTAGCTCTTTGTTAAATAGTTGGTGAGTGTGCTAAGGTTTTTGTTTGATTAAAAATATTGTGGTATCGGCAACTAATACAAAAGAGAATGTTGGGAAGAGGAAGGAAATGGTCATTAACATTATATAAAAAAAGTAGGGGACCCATATATTGGGCCCACAATATATACCCCTGGAGGGACACCGCAGGAAAGGAAAACTGGGAGAAGAGTAGAGGAGTATGAACCAAAAGAGGTTGAATTGGTGTTGTTGGATAAATAGCGGGAGAGTAGGTCTAAGGGAACACCACGGATACCGTATTGGTGAAGTTGCAAGTAGAATACATGATTTGATGGCTGATCAGAAGGCTTGGATTAAATAGAGGTCATTGGTTATATATTAATCTTTCCCTGGAGATGCCAGCGCACACAAGTGTTAAGCAACCCATATGCACTGGCCGGATTCGAAACCGGCGAACTACGGATTACTAGTGACGGCGCTCTACCTATGAGCACAAGACTGGGTTGGAAGAAGAGCGATAAGAGATCCTCTATTAGGTGTTCCAACTCAGTCTTGTGGTCAGTTGGTTAGAGCGCCGTCACTAGTAATACGAGGGGTTCGCCGGTTCGAATCCGGCCAAGTGCATATGGGTTTTTTTTTCAACACGTGTGTGCGCTGGCCATCTCCCGGGAAAGATTAATATTAAAATAATAAAACATCTAAAAATTTATAAAAAGTGTTAAAATTTCAAAATCGAGGTCATTGTATTGAATACATCAGCAGGAAGAAAAAGGAAAACAGGCAAAACCAAGTTTATCTTATGGGCAATAGTGATAAGGTGAAGCAAACCATTTCAGATTATGACGAACATGGGGGGGGACTAGTCAAATCTTGAAAAATTTGGTTTGATCAACTCCATTACTTTGGAAAATGAGTTGCGACAACATTGTTAATCAGGAAACAGCGGGTCTGGTGGAAGATCCCGGATTAATGGGGTGGAG
>JAMKCH010051236.1:0-37510 GCA_023653785.1 Ophioderma brevispina
CTGGAAAATTAAATTTCAATGACATGGTTTAAACGCACTGGCACATTTTCCCAAATTATGAAATGTTTCATTTACTCACAAATAGTAGTCTTGGTTACTGGAAGAATAAGATAATATTATATTTTTACACATAAAAATAACCATCCCAAAAACAAGGGACATTAATAAAGGCTTAAGACACCCATGTAAGTTGCTTACCTTTTATCCACCCAATGTTCTATTACTGATATCTGGATTCATACTCATTGACATTAAAACTCACTAAGTCACGACCGGTCACACAGGTGCATGCTGTTGGTGAATCAACTCCGGCAGGTGTTTTCTTTGTGTTAAACACCATTTCCTTTGTCTGCTGAATAAATGACACCTGGATCATTTTATTGTAAAATTGGTGTTTACCCATAAGGTGCTGATTTGGTCCTAATCACTTAGGTGAGGGCCTAATGTATATAAAATGCTTTATACCCATGCAAAAATATCAATTTTGAAAAATATTGAGGGTGTTGCTATATTCCAAATGTGCCCATGTCTCTTTAACAATTTCAAGACTAAGAATTCACACCCGCCCCACTGATAGATGCGTCCCCATATTCAGCACATGAAGTAATCATAGCCTTGAGGCCTAGAAGAACAGGTTCCGCTCTTTGGCTCGCCAACTTGGCCCGACACACATAGCCGATACATAACACACACTACCTGTTATACAGTTCCAAGCATATTTCATTAGTGGTAGATACAAAGTGACTTATGTCTGTAGCCTTTTACGTGACGTAAACTGAATTCAATTTTATAAAATTCCTGACAACTGCACTTATTGCAGGAATCTTATCTAGTTGATTCTTTTGTGTCCTTTTCTCTCTCTAAAAGTTATTTACTTTTAGTAACATATAAATACTTAATACTTTCTTGATGGCCCTGTAGAGGTTTCTGATTTTTGGCTCTTGGTACTCAAATTGCACACTAAGGGTGTTTTTTTATCCTTCATGTCACTACAACAAAATACTCTTCTCTGGCTCTGAAAAAAAATATGCCCAAGATCCCAAAATCCACACATTATCAGTGGGGAATATGATTGGACCCTGCACTCAAGCCGGACCCAGTTACCCTGGTCGGCTGTCAATGAACATGTCCTACTCCAGAGGTTGTTTTGAACCAATCCCATAATGGCATTGCACATGTGGCCTAATACTGTCCTATACTACTTTTTATACTTATGGATAAAAAAAGTTTTTTTGTTGTTTTTTTGTTAAGAAGTTTAAGGACCACTAAATTATCACTTTGTTGGCTACATTGATGTCAAAGTCAGGATTTTTGTATTGTTAAGGGGCATTTCGTGATCCACAACCTCATTAATCCCAGTCTTTACCTCAAAAAAAGTTGTGATTTTATAACATCTGAACTGTTGATTCAAGGTCTAGTTGTGGTGTCTAATCTTACGCGTCAAATTTGTCTATCTTGAGAAATTGGAATATCCTGTGAACCTTAAACAAAACTTAGGTGCTAATGGCTCACAAAATGCACCTTTGATATGGGTTTTTGTGATCACATGACATTGAGCGAAATTTCCCTAAACAGGTGCCTTGTGGGGATGGACTCAATACACCCTGTTGTCCCGCACCCTGACAGCTTTCATTATTCATGGATGACAAATAGAATTTACTTTTTCTCTTGAATTCACAAAAACAAGTTATTTGAAAAAAAACTGTGCCGGGTCGCGGTATGTGTTTAAGAAGTTGAAGGACAACATGAAGAGACATTAAAGCAATATTAGAACGTTTTTTGAAGAGCGCCCATCAATTTTTTTTAAAATGAATTTTACATTTTTGCATTGGTAACTGGCTAGTAAACTATACCTGAGAATGGTTACTCTACAATCTTCTATGTGTCGCAAACAAAGAATTTTGTACTAGAATAATTAACACAGGATCCCGATCATAATTCAACGCTGCTGGAAATGGCCTTCCACTATTAAATAGTGAGACTAGCGCCATGTATTAGCTACGCTTCATCTATAGTTTGTTGTATTGGTTCAGGCACGTCAAGTTAGAGTTTATTTCTTGAAGTGGCACTAATTCATCATGACGCACATAAACTTAGCATTTCCACTCTGCCGTTAGTCCAATCTAGAACCCAATTCCGAATTTACAAAATTGCTCATTTTATGATAAATACGTATTTTTTGAGCATTCTCGTTCGCAAGGTGTAGTTTTCTAGACAATACCAAATAGCTGTGCAAAATATCAATTTTTTGAAAATTGAGTGAAGCCTTCAAAAATGTGCTAATGGTTTTCCAGTTGGGATTGCACTTACCTTGTAAAACATGTATAAAGAAATAGATGAATATCATATCAGATTATGGATCTTTTTTTGAGTTATTCCATTTTAAAAGATGGAGAATTGCAATTTGCAAAAAATAATGGGCAGAAAACATTTGTATTTACAGAGTTTTAATTAATTTAACACAAAATTGTATGAAATACATTTGATCAAGACATAGATAAATCATGAATTTGGTTGATGTTATGGTTATTAAGGGCATTTAGAGATTATTTTGGGGTAAATATGACAAGAATATCACAAAAAACGTTGTTTTTTCGGCCAAAATGATGGCTGAAATAAAAATATGGGATTTTCAAATCGCCAAATTAGGTTAATCAATTTTAACAGATACGCTAGCGGTTTGTAACAAACCTGCTTTTGCTCGATAAAAAAAAAAGGGTGTTTAAAAAACATGATTTTTTGACTGATAATACTGAACCAAGCTTTTTGATGAAAAGCAAGTTAAGAAAAAATTTTGCAAAATCGATAAACAGATTTAAACAGTTGGCCCATACACTGCATTTATAAAACATACCTTTTCACATCGATAAACCTGTTTTTTTTTTCGATTGTGCAGATTTTTGAAAACATGGCTTTTCAATCAGCCATCCTGGATTTGAAAATTTAAATCAAAATCCATAATTAAATTTTAATCTTAAAAATATTTTTTGAGGTTCTTGGTCGCGAACCAAGTTTTTAAAGAAATTTCCAAACTGGCAATAAATAAACATACAACCAAAGTAGTGCAAGACGTTTTAGCTCAGAGAATTCCTTACTCGCTGCCAAAGACATCATCGAAATTTTCAATAAGATTTTTGCCATTGCATTCATTTTTTTATTTACACATCGGCTGAAATATATTTCACTTCATAAATATCTACGGTATTACCATGTTTTATATTATCATCATTTTCACTAATTACTAAATACTTGAATCCGGAATCTGCATCGTGGCCTGAATCCTCGCATAATTTGATAATAAATCTAAATGATTACACGGCCAAGGGAATATAAACATAAACTTGAGTGCCTCTTCCCAAAAAAAAAAAAAACAAAAAAAAAAAAAAAAAAAAAAAAAAATAAGTAACTACCAAAATATATATATGGCTTATTACTCACCTAGTATACCAAAAAACGTTTGTTTATACACACCCAGAATAAGTAAAATGGTTTCTTCAAATATTCGATCCAAAAAATATAAACTAGTTCAAATCAAGTAAAATTCGAGTAACCAAATCAAGTTCCATTATTTGGTCAATAGACTTCAAAATACTATAGTTATGCTCCATATATGCACATACTCATGCTGCTAGCTTTTAGATTTGCTTTTCAATGCTGAGAGCCTGATATGGGACATAGCTACGTACCTTGACCATTGCATACCAGGGTCTAATAGAAATTATTGCTTCCAGACTGTGCCAGCCCTCTGTAATATGTTTAACTAATAACACCCATAAATGTTAAGGCAAGATGAATATCATAGTAATGAACTTGGATCGTGAGCTAGTCTACACATGTTTTTCCAATATGGGCAAATGTGTTGACATACCGCTACAATTCTGTGAAAACACATGACCTTCACCCATGTCCTGCCCATATTTAATTGACCACAGTTAGCTAGGGTTTTGTTATGCATGTATCTCCATTCAGTGTACAATGTGTGAAAAACACAGTCTCCAGGGGTTGAGTCCTAAGAAGTGACATTTTACACTTTTCCTGAACATTAGCCGTTAAATTGTAATTTTTGTCCCTTGAAAATTCATTTACATACATCGCATATTAATACAGCAAAATTTTCAGGAACGTATCCAATCATTATAACACAGAGAAATAAAAACACTTTCAGTTACAAAGAGACTCCTTTCCAGTTTTTGAGACAGTGGGGTCTATAGCCGTGTCGCTAATGCGACCCGGCAAAAAAAATAAATTAAAAAAACTTTGCTCTTTACAAGCAACGATTCTAGAAGGTTCATATTGTAATTACCTCCTGTATCTAATATTTTGACAAACTGTTAGAACTTGTTTGATCAAGGCAGAATTTGCTGTCAATTTCAATATTCAACCTTCAGTACTGATTTTTATCAATTCTGAGAGTTACTTCGTTTGCAACCTAATCTGGCATCCCGTGTGAAACTTATTTTTTGAACATCAATCCCGACAGCTCAACTCCGCCACAATTATGCATTGGCTGTTATTTCTAGCGAGCCCTATGGGACATATACAATTACAAATTGAAAATGTTATTTTTGTGAACCGACTCTTGTCAACTGATACTGTGTGAAGTCAAGTGTTTAGAACAACATAAATCCTCCCTAGGGTTTTGTTAAGACTATAATTTTAAGGCATGAGCTTTTTTGGATTCCCTCATCAAATCCTCCATCTCCTTTATAATTTTGGTAGAAGTCATAATTAAAGGGATAAGCAGCGATTTGCTGATCAAAACATCGAAAAATCATTCAAAATTGGTATATCGGTATTTTCGTTACTGGCATAGATGTAATAAGTGGTTGGCTTGAAGTGGTTGGCTTGAAAATCTGTGTATTAACGACAAGTCATTACTTTTTATCTTAATTCTGTAATTTCTACACGTACATTATCAAAATTCCACCTGAGTATAAAAACGCCTTTCCATTTGAATATCCCAGATTATAACCGTAATATTGTGCACCGTGTCCTGTACTTTTTGACCTCAACACAGAATATGTGATCTTTGTTCTATACTTGGTGTAAACCACAATCAGCTGTTTAGTGTAGATTTTGAATTGTCTGCTTTGTCTATATGGTGGAGACGGTACGACAATTTTCCTCAAATCAGCATTTTTTTTAGATAAAAATAAAAAATTTTTTTCCCTAAATTAAGTAGTTTATATGGAATTTTACATCGTTATCTTTGATTTAAAAGCTAAAAAATGCATGTCCACATTTTTTTATTCTCTTGCATTTCTGCTGCTTATCCTTACTTTGTTTATTAATTGAGCTGGTCTAATTTTAACAAATGTTACCATGTAAAAAGACTTCAGATATTAGAAAATCTGTAATTTGTGATTTTGATTTCTATAAAAGGCCAAATTTTTCTCATGAAATTCCAGCCTCAAAATCCAATTCAGTCCATAGATAGAGGGCTAAACTCAAGTTGGCAAATTGACAGTAATCATCCTAAAAAATTAACTCCCCACAGTCTTGCTTCTTGATCACAATCTTGCCCCCTTCCTATGCAATATAGAATCCTTTATATATTTTTCAAAAATGGACTAGAACGATCTGCTTAATTTGCGAACAAAACTTAGCACATTCCACATACGTTCACCTAAATCTTGGATTTGTGCCTAAAACTACTCCACTTTGTATCCCCTAACAGACTGGCCTGCATGATGAACTTAATCAGTTCCTCTACCTGTTGTTCTTCTCACAGTGGGACTGTCTTCCTCCTACTACCTGTTCATCTATCCCCTATCAGGGAGTGAACTCCAGGCGGAATAACTATTTGATTGATCTGAATGCCAAAGAGCCTTTGGTGTCAGGGAGGTTAAAGTCAGATGGGAACACCATGTGAACATTAAAGGGATTCGCAGCGATCGTTCGAGAGAATCGAAAAGTTGGAAATGCATTTGTTTTTAACTTATTAATCAGGGAGAATTTGTTTACAATTCCTTACAACTGCTTTGATTAGAAAGAAACCACCAAATAGGTGAAAAAAATGAAGTATTTGAGGAAATTTGTCATACCGTCTCCGCACATGGACATACATACACAACGATGACGATCCTCAAAATCTACAATAACAGCTGATTGTGGTTTACACTAGCACAGAATAACACAGAATCAATAATGTTTGTGCTTGAGGTCAAACGATTGATCATGGTGCATAATATCACGCTTCAAAAGCTGGATATTCAGCGAGAACGGCTTTTTGATCCAATCGGAATTTTGGATACGACGTATAGAATTAAGAAATCAGATAACAAGACTTCCTTGTCTGTAAAGAACACTGGCACATTTGAAAAATAGTGCGCCCTCAAGATTCTTTCAAAATGGACTATTTTTGTTGGTTGTAAAGCTTTTATATACAAACCCTCATCCCCCGAAATGATTAAGCCAAATCACTGCCCTCCTTTGGGTAAAACTGAACGCGATTTTGTAATTTACAACGTCGCCGCGACGCAAATTCAGCAACACGAAAATGGGCGTTTAACACGCACTCCGTATGCAGTTCCAGCGATATGCACCCTGTTTGACCGTCTGTAACCTTGTGGTTAATATCAGTGAGTACGATTCGAAAATACAGGTAATATACCATTTGTTGATTAAAGTATTGAAACTTAAAAGTTGGGGCCTACACAGACGTGAATGTTCTTTCAATGTCCATATCCTTTTTGGGGGTCTGTTATTTTTATGTGTAAAATCTATCTCTGTTCTTCCAATTGGCCTAGACGTATCATTTTGAGAGCAATTGAAGAAGATTTCATACTTTTGTGAAAATGTGCCATGCCGCCCGCTTTAATACGCGGATTTCCAGCCAACCACTTGCAGGTTGATGTTTGCATATCCATGGCCAATAACAAAAATAAAAAAAAGAATATGAATTTTGATGATTTTTTTTCGATTTTTCGGTTTAGCAAATCGCTGCTAATCCCATTTTAAAAATACTTTGCAGGCACTGGGACAGAACTTGTGCAGTGACCTCTTAAATGTTACATTATCTAACTAACAGGTACCTGTAAATACAGACCAATAGCAGCCAGGTTTATTCAAGGCCCCATGGTTTATTTTGCTTTTCCGCATTCCACTTACTGATGTTATTTGGCAAAACAAAACAACAAATATCTTTGAAGACTGCAATTGTACCCTCTTCTTTTAAAACACAGCAGAATTTGGTTGATCTTAGCTTTTGTTAGTTTGACAAGCACTAATAATGTCACAGCATGTACAATATTTATTTTTCTTTGTGTTCTTTTTTCCCTCATTTAAAAAAGCTTGCATTTTTGCATCCTAGCCCTTATTTATGTTTTATATTCTTGATTCTTGTGAAAAGTTTCCCAAATTTTCATCTAATTTTTTTAGAAATCAAAGCTATCCATACCAGGATCCAATTTCAAAAAATGCATTAACCTGACACATTAAATCATGTCTACATGGGTTCTTCTGTGATTAACCGACCGGGACCAAATATAATCAGATGAATTGGGACAGTGGGGGGGGTTTCACTCTACACATGCAAACCCGGCTGCCCTGGTAGATCTGCATAGGCTAAACACACAAGTCAGTAGCTATACCACAGGTCATTTGCGACGCCATCTCAAAACAACAATACCCAAGCTAGGCTGTTTTGGACTGCAGTTAAAGCATTTTTCATGCTATTCCAGATATGGCCATGAAAAGTGCATTTTTTCAACCTTGAATTCTTTCAAACTGGAGTGACTGTAATCACTTGCAGGGCCTCCATGGCTTAAAGTCCCTTCCAAAGGACAAGGTTCTTAATGATTTTGTTTGGCCTATTGTAAAATTAGTTCATTACCCTACGAACGCCCTAGGGGGATAATTTACTTCCCAGTACTAACCACCAAATATGCCAAATTTGTGATTTGGTTTGAAAGTACTAAATCATAATACCCCAAATTCACCAATATTCAAACTTTGGTGTAGTCAAATACTAACACAAACTTCCCATTGTTCACAGATTTTGGTTTTGTTTGGGGTTTGGTGGGTTCGGGTTAGATGTACAATGAATTTTGCCAGCACTGCATGAAAGCTTCCAATATTTCACTGTCAAAGTTGCCAATCCTCATGCACCTCAATAAACCAAAGAATCATTTTACTATTTTGTGCTAAATTATTATGCAAATTGTTTAATTAACCCTTGCCCACAAATTTCAATACAGGTGACAAACTCTCTCCCTCTTATTAAGCCACCAGTTCATCATGTTATCCTGTACAGACTGCAGAAAAATGGTTAAAAATTTGAACTTAACCAAGCACCCAAGAGAGAGGGAAAAAGGAAGGGAAAGTTTCTAGATGGAGGCAGGTGGGAGGGAGAGAAATAGGGAGAGAGAGAGGAGAAGGTGAGTAGATGAATTGGGGAAGGGGAGGATTGAGAGAGCCTAAGGGGAGAGGGGAAGAAGGAAGGGGAATAAACTATGGGGACGAGCGACTCTGGGACCGACGCGGAGTAGCGTGACGTACCTAGAGGGTGCTTGGGATAAGATCCAGAGCGCAGTATGAGCCGTAGAACAAAAAGATACAGTGGTGTCCCAAACATTTTCCTCATGTGGGAAACTTGGGGGGGGACATTATCATCAAGGACCTACAATGTATTCAAACTTTCACTGATTGGCTCAGTAATGAGTTAGCATTCATTTAGCCAATCAGAATAGTTCTCGGGAGTTAATGGTGTAAGCATAGTGTTTTTTCTGAACGATCCCCCACATAGTTCTTAGCTAGAAGACTATAATGGATGTGCAAATCAGTCCATATTCAACAGCTAAAACTCTGTGGGTCTGCCCTTAATGAAAGGGTATTGTACCCTGAAGTCTCATGCCTTTACATAGTGGAATTATCGTGGGAATGGGGTGCAGTACTGCAGAGGTGTGTTAACTGGGAACAGCAGATGATTTACTTCACAAAATGAGCAAGTGTTTTGACAAATGGTGACCTGACTTTGGAAAAGAAGTTCTTCATCAAGGAATTTCTGAAGTATGATTACATTTGGCTTCAGAGTACCGAAAGTAGTTAATCTTAGTTTGAATCTTTCTTGATTTTAATATGAGCTAACACTCTCCCTCCCCCCTCCCCGACAAACATAATTCCCACAAGTTTGTTGACTATAAACCCATTTCTAGTGTACTCCTATGAGACAGCAGCAGCACATAAACCTGGGGTCCAAGGGGCCCAAAGGCCCCGTCTACTTTTTAGAACAAATCTGGTAATTTGGCACCAATTTAGAAATAATCCCAGAACACTGGGCACTAGAAGCATCCTGGCTAGAAGAAATCAGCCCAACACTGGGGCACCATAACCTCTGGCAGAAGAATCAAGGGTTGAATGACACAAAGGACGTAACTCAACACCTAAAAGAAATATTAGAGAATTTCTTCATTCTGATTCAATATAGCTCATTTCTACAGTTTATCAAAAAATACTGTTTGCTACATACCATCTATGGCTTTATTAGACTATGCCATAGTCGATTTTTGCATTTTTTTAATTTATTTTTTGTGTGCTGTCCCATCTTTTTACCAGGTTTATCATCATTATCTATTATTACTTATTATTATTATTATCATTTTCTTCTATTTCTAATATCGTGACGCACTTCACGCCGTAACTAGCTTAATTAGGCCTAGATCCCTTATGACATGGCATTATACCACAAAAGGATAACGCTAGGACCTTCATGGAGAGAGGGCACTGGTTTACACTCCGGCGATTTTTATAACGAAATATTATCATTCAAATGATGCCTCCCTTTATGATTCCCCTCTAATGTTTGTGATCGCGAGAGTTCAGTGACCACTCCCCTTCGGAAAAAAAATCGACTATGGACTTTGACTGCGGGTCAGGTAATCTGCATTCTGTGGATTCGAATAGTAAAATCTGGTTCCAATCAATCATATATAAATGAATAGAACTCGTCAAAATTGTTGAGGGATGCATAGAATCGGATAAAATATTTGGGTTTTTTTATTGAAATAATTCAGAATCTTTGATGAATCAGTTCACTTTGATATAAAAAACATTCAGTTGCTAATACTTTTACAAGAAATTCATCTACTTTTCTTGTGTTTTTATGTAAAGTACGTGCAGTTTCTCTACCTTTACCTATCGGAAAATGAGTACGTCCCTTCCATTCTTGAATCGACTATCGTCTTTCAATGTAGCTATTTGCAGCAAATACAGATTGGAAATGTTTGGGGATTTTCGCCTGGAATCAGTGCCCAAATCTGTGGAGTTTGTGATTGAATCTGTGAAGTTTGTGACTGTTTTTTTCGCTGTTTTTTTCTAGCAGATGAGTAGTAGTAGTATGGGGGGGGTAACATGCCGCAAGATACGTGAGCTACGGTGTATATCTGTTGTTCAGATCAAACGGGCGTGAGTGAATTATGACAGGCAGATGGTCAACGTGTAATTGGCCGTGGAAGCACATTGCGTTTTGTTTTTTGAGGGGGGTTAGGTTAGAAAAATCCATTTCGCTTTGTTAATATAAGCTCTAAATGTTAAAATACCTTGCGTATGTATGTACCACAATATCCGCCTCTAAGTGTAAAAAATTCCGAAGAAATGAACATAATTTAAATGTTTCAAGAATGAGACAAGGCTAACATAAATTACTTAAATCGTTCTTCTATGGTCCATGCCTGAGAATTACGTGCAGCAGCGTGCCTGTTTATTCGCACTTGCTGTGATTATTTCACGATTGCTCGCTTAATCCAAGTCATATAAAGTTCTAAATCTTTCGTACAATAACAATGAATTGTACTTAGTAAGATTGAATACCGAATAAAATAATTTGGCTCTCCAATAAAATTGTGTTGGGATTTTTTTTCAACACCACTGTTTCAAAATACTTGGCACTTACGGTGTGTGTGCATAGCCAACACGGGACACGAGGCTCATGATAATCGTAGCACAGAGATAAACCCGCCCAGATACCAAGCCCGCACAATCCTTGTTAGCCCTTGGTCAATTTGTTCAAACGATGACCTCATCACTTAAATTGGTCCGACATTTTGGACGGACTCGCCATAAGAAACCCAACGTTATCACTCTCGACCCCAAAGTGAAATAAGTAGTCCAATTTCCGGCTATGGCCCGCCCGTATGGTGAACAAGTGAAAAATTAACGGGGAGTAGTTTCTCGCCCCTCAATTGACTCATGATAAAGCGGTTAGTATTATACGCCCTCTCCCCTCGCTATTTTTTTTAATCATTCTCTTTGTTGCGATATGCCTACTCGCCGACTGGGAGAAATCCTACTGGGGAAAAAGTTAAGTAAAAAAAAATACACACCAATTGGAAAAAAAAGAAAAAAAAATTGGCTACGGAGTAGTCTAGGGGCTTTTATGAATGTTTTACATTTTGCGTACTGAATATATTTGCTTTAGTAGAACATATTAACATGACATTTCTCACAAGCAGTATTACAAAATTAAAGAAATTCTTTAATATTTCCTTTTTAGTGTTGGTTACTTCCTCCTGATTCTCAACCCTCAAATGAGCTCAACATGGGCACCAGAAGCAATCGCTAGGAATAATCCCAGACCCTGGGCACCAGAAGCAATCTGGCTAGAAGAAATAATCCCAGATCACTGGGCACCACCCAGAAGCATTTGGGGCCCTTTTCTGTGTCTGCTGCCAATTGACTGTTTTCTTTTCATATCGTTCAAAGCATGCTGTGAAGGAACACTCTTGAAATTAAGTGAACTGTAAAAGCTTGCTGAACCTACTTATTTGCCACACATCAGGAACTTTTGGTACAACCCCAAATTCTGCAGGTATCATAATATAATATACCACTGTTCGTTGGAATTGTTGAATGGCATTATCTCCCAAAAGAACTCCATTACATTAAGCCTCACCTTGTCAAAAGTGATGTCCCGATTACATTTAAATATCAACTATCATGGGCTTCCATGCATTCAGCATATTTAAGTCCTACTGGTCTAATTTTACATTTTCCGTGCCTAAGACCCTTTTTTCCCCACTATTTTACATCACTTGCCCCCCATAAAAAATTTTCTTTCGCCCCCCCCCCCCGGTACGCCAGCCCTGTGTCTTTTGTCCCCATTAAACACAAAATAATAACCAATGAATTGCAGAAAGATGCAGCAGTGTTTTAAGATACCGACTAAAGCATAGAGCTATTTGTGTATACCATCAATCAAATATCTGCCTTTAGGGTACCAGTTTCCTTTTTTTCCCAAGTAAGAGGTACCTAACCCTATCACAACTAAAACCCACTAAAGTCAAGCACTGGGTAAAGGAAACATGCACTAAGTCCAAAAAGATGCGATACCGTCATCGTACCAACACGCTATGGGCAACGAATCACTCTGGGGTCCCCCAGCGATTCCCTCGGGTTTGCCATTCTGCTCATAGGAATGGGTGCGCCTGAGGCCCCGGGTGCGAATCCCAACAACGGACTTCCGTCTTCTTTACTTCTATCCCTTTACCCTTCCCTTCCTCTCTGCAGATATGCTAGAAACCAAAGGACATTAGGGTGATATGCCTTGATTCTGTACTATGGTGTTTTATATGGGATATTGTCAAATGATATTGGAACTCCTCCTTTAAGACTCTTTGCATTGGAGAGCAAGACCTAATTTTTTTTTTTCAATTCTTCCTGTCTTGTTACTTTTCCCTCATCTCTTGGGTAAGTATTCCGCTGATATTTACAAAGCGGATTTCTGTGTCAAAATGCTAATATTTGTACAAAATTTTCCTTACAAATTGACTTCCACTTTGTGTGCTTTTCCTTGTTAAGCTCCTACATTGTTTTTAAAGCTATTGTTTCATTTTTTATAGGTATATTTCATTAGTATTGTCGTTAGAGGTTTTGTGTTGTTTTGTGAACGTAGGTTGAAGAAATCCACTTTTGGGTCTGGGCTTATGAAGCACCATTTTTCTTTCCAGAGTTACTTTCCTTTATATATGTTTGATGCACATATATTGTGATGGTGATGGTTGCTTTTTCAAATATTATTATTGTCACTCAATTGAAGAGTGATATAATCAGATTTTACTTCACACAACACAAGATGACAGGTTCCTTTCCTCAAATATTATTGCAATATGGGCTCATCTATCAGTGTTGGTACAGAGAGGGGGGCGCTTCCCCCCATTGGTACTCTTGCCCCTTGCAGAATGATTGAATTTTCTGGCCACGTGCCAATTAACAGTTAAAACATCATAGACCTATACTAACTTCACAGTTTAATATATCCTTACCATCCCTGAAATATATTTGCCCCTGAAAATCTATGTGCCCCCCTTGTCCCCACCCCCTCCCCCCCCACTTTTTTTAAAAAAAAAAAAAAAACTGGTTATGCCCCTGCTAGTCTCTCTGGAAATATCCGGGTTTTTATAAGCCTTATTTAGGACCTAAATTTTTAAAGGGGCATTTTGTGATCCCAACCTCATCCCCCGGACTTACCTCAAAAAAGTTGAGGATTTATATCATCTGAACCGTTAGCCTTAGTAATCCACAAGTGCCCAATATTTGTACAATCTATTCATCTCATCGCCATTCTTATTTGTTTTAAATGTTGCAATTTTGTATTTTTGGTCCGTAAACGGAATAAATTACAGCAGGCAACACAATGGCTTATGGGACCGTGGGGAAACAAGCAATTGCTCATAAACACAAAACCGGCAAGCAACAGATTGGGGATCAAGCTGGCTCATTGATATCTAGTGAACAATGAATAAAATAGAAGGTGCTGAAAACACGAAATGCACCTTTAAAGACCAAAGTACTTTCCAGTTTAGGTGAGCGAAACGTACATAACCATAAGAAAAATATTCTGCAAACACTCATGGTTTCAATCACTTTGAAAACCCTTATTACAAAATTCATTAAATTTGGTTATATCCATCATGATTAGAAGAAGTAAACTACCAACAACTAATCTCTCATTCTCGGGGATGTGTCTTGAACGTCTTCGTGAATTCCCGCATTTGGTCTTGTAGCTTGAAGATAAAACCTGGGCAAATTAAAATAAAGTCATAGTAAGTTAATCCTTTCACCCTGGTAGATTCTGTATAGGGTATACCACCTCCGTCAGTCAACTATGAGTTACACTGCTCATCCACCAACTTCTGGCCCAAGAAATGGTTGCCTTTGATGTGGCACACACCATACATATGACTGGGAAAGAGTTAATACAAAAATACACTACAAATGTGGTACCAGGCGGTTTGCATTTAAACTCTGAACTGAAAATTCACTTGGTGTGTCCTTTATCAAAGTTATGTTTATGATGTTAAATTAATTTAGGCTTATTATATATATAAGATGAAGTTAACAAATTGAAAATAGTTTTCCTGGATGGTAGGCAGAATTACTTCCCTTAATGTCGGAAGGTGACAAATAACTTCCCGCGACTTCGCCTTGGGAAAGAGTTAGTCAACTTCCATTAGCGATCCTGCCTAACATCTTCCAGCCGTGTTTTACTATACAACTGTTCGAACATTTTGATTAAAAACTGACATTTTCCTTTTCCTGAAATGTGCATTATTTTCACAAAAGTATCTACTTGCTTTGAATATTAAAGGTGCAATGAGAGATTTCAAGTCGTCAATATTTTCCGTGATATGGAGTGATTTCATATATATTAGGCATGCAATAGATTCCCTACATTTCATTTGGCTACAGAAATAACTTACAATGAAAACAAAAGATGATTTGTATATGCTTATATTTCAATAGAAAACATAGGCTGAATTTTGTATTTGCTCCTATACGAAATTAGAAATTTTGCAATTTGGTTCCAAAGAAACAGTTATCAGCTTAATCCTTTCAGATGGGGATATTTTTGATAGAAAGCTTTCCACCAGTGCAAAAATCAGAATTTTCATATTTTTTACGGACACCTGTTATTTGAAATCTCTCATTGCACCTTTAAACTTGATATTGCTAAAAGTGAGATACAATTTCATTCAAGAAATAAAATGTTTGATTTCCTTATATGGTTTCCTATAGAAGCTTCTGACAGTTGATCATTTATTAATGTGTTGTACTTTGAATGAAGGATGATATGACCATTTCATTATTCACATTTCCTATTTTAACTAGAAAGAGTATGACATAACTAATAATTATTAACTATACAGACTATGCATCATCATATTCCATCACGGATATCACACAATTCCTTTCACACATAGACACCAACTACTATTACATTACTCTCGCGCTTTTTGAGCCGTTCAATAGTTTTTACCATTGCACGGTACTATTGCTCTGTGATGAGAATCTATGTAAAATCGTTATATAAAACAAATATTGATTGCCTATATTCGTGCAATAGTAAAAATAAATCACTTGGACAAATTTTGGATGTTCCATTTCACTCGCCTGCGGCTCGTTAAATGTAAATTATCCTTGTGATATGTTTTGTATACTACTATTGCACTCACAGGCATTCAATATTTGTATACCAATTTATAGGATCCATCACTGGAACTCACTGTGAAGTGAGATCAAGCAAATCAGTGATTTTAATTTGTTCAAGCAATTAGTCAAACAGCATTTTTCAAGTCACTCTTCTGAGCTGGTCTCACATTTTCCTATTTTTTTAATTTGTTTTCCTTTTTTTGGTCTCTGATCTTAAAGCAATATTAGCACATTTTTTTGAAGACGCCCCCGATTTTAACGGTTGCACGGTTAACTGGCTAGCAACTATTTACCTGGGAATGGTTAAGCTCTAAAAATATAGTGTCACAAACGGAAGCATTTTGTAATTAAGAATAATTAATCGCGGGATCCCGATAATAAATTCAACGGCTTGCTGGAAACCGCCTACCTTTCCAATATGAAATAGCCAGGGAAATAGTGCCATGTACGTACTATACGCTCACCTATTAATTGTTTTATTGGTTCAGGCCAAGTCAAGTTAGATGTCATTTTCTTGACGGTGGCACATATTTCATCATGGACAGACATAAACTTAGCATTCCAGCTCTGCCCTTAAGACCAATCTGGGATCCCAATTCTAGGATCCCAATTTCAATTAACAAAAATTGCTCATTTTATGATAACTACACCATTTTTTTGAGCCTCTCGTTCGAAGGTTTGTTTGTAGTTGTCTAGGACACTTACCAAAGAGCTGTGCAAAACTATCAAATTTTGAACAGGGGGGTGCTCTTAAAAAATGTGCTATATGCTTTTAAGTGATATGTTCCATTTATGCAATCATTGTGTTTTTGTTTGTTTTTTTGTTGTGTTTTGTAGTATTTCTCTCGTCCTTCTTTCTGCATGTTAAGGACCTCAATAGAATTAAGCTTTTGTTCAAAGCTTTTTGGACTATCCTTAGAACTCCTGTTCATTGATATATGGCATGTTCTTAAAAACTTTTAAGTGCAATATTTTTATGTACTGTATCATATTTTATGTTTTTTTATCATTGAATGTATCATTTTGAGTACCTAATAAAAATTAATTAATCAATCAATCTGTGAAACTATTTGTTACTACTTAAATTTTTTATAGATGTATACACTACAACAAATGTGGTACGTTGCTCAATATTGATCCTTCACGGATGACACAAAAAGTGAGCATAATTTAAATCCCTTATGCTTTACTCCCTACTATGGGGGCCTATCAGGATAATGCCATAGATATTGAAATGAAATACTTTCTGATTCAACTCAACTTTTTATGCAAATTTACTTTAAATCCAGTTAATTAAACTTTTAAGATGTATTTTTGTTCAGTGTTTTAATTAGTCGTGAAATGGTCTCTTACACACACACACACACACACACCCCAACATGTATTTATGTGCATATTTCAAAACAATGCAAAAAACACCACTTTTTGGATCCTTTTTAAGATTAAATTACCTGAAAAGGTATATCGAATTAATAATGGGGCCCAATCCTTCGGGAAGTCACACACATGCCACACTTTATTTGCCCTCCATGACAACACTCCAATCTAACGACAGGAAACATTATTTTGGTTAAGTTTTGACAAAACCTAACCAAACGTAATGTTTTCCACTTTCCTGCTAGCTTAGTTTTTTCGGTCAGGAGGAGGAGGTGGGGAGAAATAAGTTCGGTTACGTATGTAACTACGAAAAAGGCGCCCTAATAGGTCTTACAAGATTATAATTGCATCACTTTTTCAACTGCTTCCACCCTTTTTAAAAGTTCTTTAAATATTATTTCTGCTATATTATGGAATTAGATTAAATCACAAAGGGCCTGTCTTCAATAATACAAGAACAAATTCTTGTGTACAAGCTGCTGCTCCATGTCACATTTTCTGCTCTTAGCAGGCATAATCCTTTTCTTTTCACACCCATATTTTTATTTCCAGATTCTATTTAAAATAAACACCAATATATGAACATGTCAGTGACAGGCGAACTTAGCATTAACAGCTTTTCCAATTAAATCATCTTGACAGGTGGCCTCCCAAGTAAGAATACCGCATGCTGTACGTACACTTATCACGCTTTTGCATATTCATAACAGGTAACATGTGTTTAACCTACCCCTGCCGCATTTACATTTACCAATGTTCACGGTTTTGATGGCTACAACATCTTTAGATAGAAAATTCAGCTCATTTTTATGGGGCCTTAATAGGTGCTTGTAGATTTACAAACCAGGTGGTTGTAAACTACATTATTCTTCCCAGTCTGTGTTTGAGTTATTAGCAAATGTTTGTATCATCATGTAGATAAAATGAAATAATAAAATTAATTTAATACAAAATTACAAACTTCGTTCTTCAATTTGCACGCAGACTAGGCATACATGTTATATCCCTGTCAGATGAATATAAAATCTCAATACGGGACAGCAGGCATTCATTAAAATTAGAGAAAAATAAACCTAATCTGTGAACACACCACATTTGGTCATTTGAGCATCTAAAAATTCTGTCTATACCGAAATCCGACGGGGAAGCCTCGAAAGGACACCCTTTACGTCGCCGCCATTACTGGTGGGCATCCCGGCCACCAAACAAACAGTACACACACACGCCGCAATAGTGCTTAACGAACGAATAATAAGCCCATAATCATGATAATAAGATTTACAACCTACCTTTTGCAATTTGGTTAACAAATTTCACCGTTTATTTCCATGGATTTTATGTACATAAGTCAAGGACTGGCCAAACTGGAATTCCAGGGCATGTGTCTTACTGTTGTTGTAAAATTGAAGGTTATCCTCGCCCCCTTTGCGTGACTGAGAAATGAACGCTTATAGTTAGAATTACGTGTTAAAATTGGTAATAACACCCCCAAACCGCGGAGAAAAAATAATGTTTCGTAACATTCAAACCTCCAGACAAAAATAAAGTACAATAGAATGTTGAAATTTCCTGTACTTGAACACTTGATAGTTTCCCAAAGACGCTCGTAATTTCGGAAAAACGTGACTCTCTTCCGAGCGGGTTTTGGGTTTTAGAAAGACACCTTCCGTGCCCTGTGATCGATCCGGAGAGCGGAACAAAATTCGTCGCGTTGGGGCATGGGAAGGTGCGAACCGCCTGGACATCAGTAGGCCTACACCTGTAAAATGAACCGGCGAGTTACAATGGTGGTTTTAGACTGAAAATGGATCTCGATGATTGTTTCATTTTGTGTCACAATGGCAGTGGAATCGCACGCATTGTCGTTTTCCTTTTTTTTGAACTTTTTATCGCTATTTGTGCACCAAGAAATTTTACATTTTTTTTCCTGAGCTGAGCCTTCCCGCCCATGAGATTAGATCACAGGATCACAGTGGAAAATAGTGTTGGTTTTTGGGCCGTCAGAACTGATGCAAAATTATCGCTTCTTTGTGGTAACAAGTACAACGTAAACGCGGTGGTATAACGAGAAATTCAAAAGATTGCCCCCCAGTCATGGCGGATGGTGATTGCGCCGCCCACGGCGTATAGGGGCGATAATAGTCGCCGTCGGATTCGTATACACACAGTAGCCACCATGTAGCTAACATTGGAGCTATATACACAAGCATTTCCATAACTTGACCCATCATCACACTTTTTACTGCACACTTGAATTCGGAAACTTAACGGAATAAACCTGTGCTGTATTCCGTGCGGGTTTCCGAATTCATAAGTGTGTCAGAAAAAAGTGTGTAAGATGGGTCAGGTTATGGAAACTCCCTATATCAACACAACAGATTCATATTATATTGTTTAGAACATTTCTTCATTCTGTGAAGCATAAAACAAAAGAGAATTTCTGTGCTCTTTTTGCAAATAACTCAAATCAATGCTGGTCACATGCGCCTTGTTTCCCGGCATTTTGAGATTGATTTTTTAATATCTTCTGCTGACCTGTGGACTTCTCAAATCAGCTCTCGATCCAGTGCGGTGCAGGGGGGATTGCAAGGGGGCCCTAGTTCCCCCCCCCCCCCCCCCCCGGCTGAAAGAAAAATAAGGGATTTGGGTCAAAAATTCGGCGATTTGGGGCCAAAAATCACCAAATTTTGGGGAAAATCAGCAATTTTGGGCCAAAATTTTTTAAAAATCTCCAAATATTTGATACTTGCCCCCACAAGAATTTCCACTTTTGCCCCCCCCCCCTCCCCGAAATCGGACCCCCACGACCGACCCCGAATTTCACTTGCCCAACCCCAGAAAAAAAGGTCTGCGCCGCCATGCTCCGATCTCAGCTCAGCAGAAAAGAAACCTAGGACTGAAATTTCACTTTTTTTTTAAAAATGGATATGTATAAGGCTCGGCTCGTGCCTCACAGTTGACATGCGTTGAAGCCTCTTTTCCTGAACTGTACTGCCACTCTTAATTTCAAATGTTCCCACTTCAAGGAGGGATATTCACCGGTCATTGATAGCATCCAGCAGTCATAGAAAGGGGATGCTTTGTTATCGAGGCCTCCCCGATGAATGAAGCATGGGAGGCATAGTAAGGTTTGCACAACAAAATAATATATACGATTGTAAATCTTCAGATCGATTGATTTAATCGGAGAATTTAAGGCATCTTTTCAAAACTAACGCTACATTCTGCACTGATATCACAGGGATTGAACCTTGACTTTTAGTGACAAATGAGAATAATGTTGAGATGAGAGTTGTTTTTCCATAGAAATTAAAGAATGACCTTTTCACAGATTGCCAATTTTCAACACACATATTTGGAGCTGTTTAGTGTATACTTTTTGTGAATTGTTAAATGAAAATCATGGGTTGGTCGGCAGACCTTTTTTTTTAAATTTGCTGCTAATTTGGAGAAATTTTTTGGTCGGCGGTTTTCTATGGTCGGGTCGGTACCGCCAAACACCTTTTGCCTCAGTTTGACAAGCTCACCCGAAAAATTCCCTCCTTAGGCCGACGAAAAAAATAAAAAAAACAACCTGTTTTACGGGCCCGGACGACCCTTATTTCAGTTTTGCAGATTTTTTTTTGAGTTTTTTCCAAAAAGCATGTAGCAAATCAGCCTGTTTTTAGCCCAAAATTATCAATTTTGGCTAATTTTTTAAGGAAATTTGGTTTTGTTTAAAATTTTTTCATTTTTTCTCTGATTTTTCAGATTTCGCCCCACCGACGACCGACCCTACTCTTAAGGACCGCTCGCACGTAAAACAGGGTTTTCTTTTTACGTCGCCTTACAGACATATTCACAGAAAGAGTACTTTTGAGTTGTGTTTCAATCACATTTGCTCTTAAGTGGGATACAGTTAGCGGGACTGAGCTGAAGAAAACCCTTAAAGAAACAAATCACAGCCATTATCTCCGGGTCACAATTTCTCAATGTTCACTGTAGCGGACATTGCGGACGTATGCTGTGAAATATTTCAATTTATACATTTACCAAGATAAAATGACATGTCTTAAAGGGGCATTCGTGGTTGAACTTTGTCATTTGTAATTTTGTATTTTTAAATAGACAGAAATTACAACACAGTGACCTATGGGGCTGAGTGATATGAAGATTTGCTCACAACATGAAAATGCACCAACTGAAACAGCTTAAATTTTGGAAATAACCTTTTCTCAAGAATATCTTTGAGACCTGCTACTGGTATCCTGGTAACCAGTAATACCTGTCCCAGGGCCGAGTTGTCGGCGGCTAAACCGACTCCCCCATCGGATTTGTAAGGAATCTGATGAGGAGGGTAGCTGGTTACCCTGGTAGAATGAAAAAGAAGATCTACCTACAAGGGCGTCAGCTCTGGAGAGCTAATGGCGGCCATCCAGCACATGCTGCCTTGCATGTTGGGCAAAGTTGCCCAAAGGCTAGGCCCACCGCCGATAACTGTGGATTGACGTCAGGAAGGGCATCCGGTCAATTATCTTTTGCTCCAATAAATCCTCACACAGCAGTATTGCTGAGTGTGAGGTGAATCCGGCCACCCTCGTTTACGGGGACAAAACCGGATTTAAAACTTTGGTCTAACTAACTAAACTAACTATCTAATGAATTGTGAAAGGTGTTTTGATAACAAAATGCACCTTTCGTTATGAACAAAGACTTGGAGAAGACAAGTTTTAAATTAAATGAGTTATACTATCAGTTTTCAAAATTGCAAACTTTATTTGTTTCAAACAAGTAGTAGTACATGGTGATTGAAAGTGGTATTGTAAGAAATATCTGCACCATATATTTTTTTATCTTTTTGTCTTAAAGGTGCAACGAGAGATTTCAAGTCGTCCATATTTTCTGTGATATGTAGTGATTTCATATAGATTAGACATGTAATAGATTTGGCTACAGAAATAACTTAAAATGAGAACAAAATGTGATTTGTATATGCTTATACTTCAATAGAAAACATAGGCCGAATTTTGTATTTGCTCCTATAGGAAAATTAGGAATTTCACAATTTTGGTACCAAAGAAACATTTCTCTGCTTAATCCTTTCACATGGGGATATTTTTGATAGAAAGCTTTACACCAGTGCAAAAATCAGAATTTTTCGGGACACCTGATATGTGAAATCTCTCGTAGCACCTTTAATTATCAAACCTGATTATTTGGTGAGATTCAATATTTGTCATGAAACTACATGCCTTTGATATAAAAATAAATCAAAGTTATTTGGGCGATTTTTAATTTCTGACAATTCTGAATTTGGTTGATATAATTACCACAAGGGAGTTGTGTTACCCATTTTACAAGAAGATAAGGAGGGATATATTTGCTTTGATTTTTGTTTATTTTTCCTTACTTTTTTTGTTGGGGGGAGGAAGACATTTGATTTTTAATGCATATCAACATTTTTAAAGTACTTGGTGATCTTTGTTCTGAAAACCACTCAACAATTTAGTTCTAAAAACTTCCAACAGCTGGCACAATCAGGCACTTTAGTTTGGTGGGTCATGATGGGGAAAGGAGTTAAAAGGAGTTGTATTTTTTTACATATTAGCTCATCAAATATACAAGAAATATCACCGGGACTACGTGCATGTAAGCCCTTGCTTAAGCATGCATTATGGTGAAGGTTCTACATCTGTATAAAACCCTTTTTGTATTGTATTTTTATATGTACTTTTCTTTTGCATAAATATGCAAATTAGCGCAGTAATTATGAATCAATGTCACCAAACAAATATATGCATGGAAGGCCTATAAGCCTGTGACATGGTGGAGGTCCCATAATTATACCATTTCTATAAAAACTTGGATTCTATAATTTTGCTAAATTATGCCAAATTAGTAGTCATTTAATAGGCATTTTCAATGTCAAACATTGGGCATGGAAGCCCTAACTATAAGCTTGCTTATAGGGTCGCAAGGTTCCCATCCTCACACTATCTGATATAAACCTTATGTTTTTACTTCGCATAAAATTATGAAATTTGCTTACTTCCCATAAATATGCAAGTTAGATATGTAATATGCAACAATGTAACCAGCAACATATGCGCATGGAATTTTGAGCATAATCAGGTATATGGTGGAGACAGTAGTAGTAGTTAGTAGTAAAAAACCAAAGTTTTAAATCAGGTTTTGTCCACCGCAACCCGGGGGGTGGCCGGGATTCACCTCACATCGTAGCAATAGTCCCTCTTACGTCCCTCATTCCACTTCGCTCAGATCAATGCATCCCCAATCTCAACCCAACCCTACACTCCTCCTACTCCACTTGCGTCATCCATGTCCTCTTTGGTCGGGCCCCTCTTCCTCAAACTACCTACCTCGAACTCAAAAAGCCGTTTTAAAAAAATTGATACCTCATCCTTCCTCAGCAAGTGCCCATACCATCTTACACCATTAGCCTTCGCCAGTCGGTCAGCCGCTCTGCAAACCCCAACTATGATCAACAATCCTCAGTCTTCTTCCTATCCGTCACTTTAACACCACACATTGCTCTCACCATTGTATCTCTGACCTCTCAAAAAATCCCATCTCATTTTCAGCAAGCACCATGTCTAACTCCCTACAGCTCACTGATATCACACACTCCTATACACAATCCCTTTCATCTTCAAGGAAATCTTCTCCCAAGTATCAACTCTCCACATTCTCTAATCACCCACCCATACCTTACTCTGGCTGTCACCGCCGACTCCACTCCCACCACCCGCACTAATCCGTCACCACGGATGTGAACTCCTTCATGTTTCGAACCTCATCACACCAACTTTTCACACCCTCCTCCCACTCCCTCAAACTACTTCTTGCATCTCCACACACAAAGTCTTGCCAAACTTGGGGTCACTCTATTCATCTTTGTGCATCTCCCATGAATCCATCCCCACATTTCTCACACCCAACTGAATTGCCATCCCTATTTCCACATATTCACATGGTCCACCTCTCACTAACACCTCAACCTCTCCCAACACCATCATTTGTCTATCCCAAGGTTACTTCAGGCCCGTCTCTCAAATTCTTTCTTCCACTTCCAAACTTCTCCCTCAAACCCTTCATGTCTCCCACATTAAAACTAAATCAACAGCATACAGCTATATCAATCATCAAACCTTCTTTTGTTACTCTCCGGAACCACATCAACCACAATGGCAAACAACAACTGGCGGGACTGACGCACAGCACCCTGTTGCACACCCACCTTCACATCAAACTCCTCAGACAAATAGGGGGGGCGGGGAAGACCCTACTCTAACTCTTGTTTTTTGCTCCTTTCATACAGACTCATACCGCTCTACACCACCACTTCTGGTATGCACCTCTTCCGCATTGCCCACTCCATCACTTCCCTCAGTACTCTATCAAAAGGCCTTTCGGTCCACAAAGCACAATACAGATTCTACCATTTGCTCGATATTCATCTGCATCGCTCAAAAGGAACACTGCATATCGTTCCCTTCCCTGGAATAAAACCAAATTGCATATCATCCACTTTCACTATCCTCCTAAATTCTGTTCTCTAGTACCCTCTCCACAATTTTCATCGACATTGCCTCCAACAACTTCACACCCCTTACGCACCACAGCTAATTGCATCCCCTTTGCACTTAAAAATGGAACTAACACACTAACAGCCCACTCCACCGGCATTCCTCCCTCCATCTAAACACCCTCTGACACAACTCCTTATCACACCAACCCTATCTCTCCACGAGAAATAATCATCTAAACACTTCACTTCCAAGGGTCCAGCAGCCTTTCTGTTTTCATTTCTCCAATTGCATTGACCACTTATTCTGATGACTTCTACTAATGGCCTTCCACAACATCAGCGCACCTAGGATCATTCATTATACTCATAATGATTATCTCCATGCTCTTTCCAGACCCTACCTCTATCTTTTCCACTGACGTTCAAACTTTCCATCACTTCCTCTAATACATCGTCCCCTTCAACATCTTTTCTTCCTTTTTCATTGCCTTCACAACTTATCACTGTTGGGTTCTCCCTCAACTCCATCACCCCTTCTCAGACTACTCTCATAGCCCATCGCAACCAATTTCTTTGCTCGCTTCTTCAATATCTCTTATACCTCACTTTTTCTCTTCGTACAATTTATCCATCATTTCCTTATAAGCATCCTTCTTTCGCCCTTCCTCCTTCACCTCATCATTCAACCACCCCGGATATTTTCGGTCTCTCCCCCCTTTCTTTTTCCCACACACTTAATAACCACGACTGTAAACACCCCTTCCTTAAAAACACCCCCACAGATCGGACATATCCCAAAGATCGCCCACTCTCATCTCACAATTCATTCTTGTCTCTCTTCTTTCAGGCTTCAATACTTTCCTCCTCACATGCACTACCTTCACCACCCTTTTTTCACCTTCCCTTGTCCAACACACGGCAACCACCAACCTATGTGGTAATTCAGGGGAATTAACTAAATTCTTCAAAAAATTTCTCCTTCCTACCCACAAGCACAAATCCAATCTCTGGAATTAGTTCTCCTGAACCAAAGGTACTTTCCTGTGCCTCTTTCTTTAAACCACGTATTCGCTATGCAATCTCCTTCTCATCACTAAACTCTAACAGCATCCTTACTTCCAGGTTTCTCTCCCCAAACCAGTTCCCTACGGAACCCCCCAAACCAATCGATCCCTTTTCCCACTTGTCCATTGAAATCACCACCACAGAGAACTAATTCACCCACACTTTGCATATACCAGTCCCCTGCCATCTATCATAAAAATGGCTCCTTCTCTTCATGCGTTCTACCGCTCTGCGGAGCATAGACGCAAAGAGCCTAACTCCCTCCTCCCTCAAAAGCCATTACACCGTCATCGTAAAAAGTACAAATCCCTTGTTGATGATAACTTACACTCAGCCAGGGTGCTGACTTCCTTTTATTCTTGGTACACTGGGTGAGGTTATGTTTGTCTATATCCGATCAGGACTAGCACTGGGCAGGCTGGAGTTGGGCGTTGGTCCCGCTGCACCGATTCTGGTTGGCCAATGCTGCCTCCTCATGCCTAACGCAACTGGTAGTGACTGGGAATGACTTTGAAATGAATTTGGCCTTGGTAGAACTGCGGAAGCAAGTGAGGAGAGAATAAAACTTTGTGTGCTTAGGCAATGACTGTTACTGATTGAACAAATAGGCAGGGCCGCATAACCGTGGAACTGATGCGGAATAATTAGGTGCAATGACTTGTGGATACGGTAGAAAACTAATTCTATGATCATTGTGACCTTAGTCTTCTGCCGATGAGGTCACCAACATGTGGGGGGACACTACCCAAGGACCATTGTATGCAAGTGTCATGAATATTGTCACCATATGTGGAAATACCAAGCAATTTTATAATTCTGGACCATTTGAGGCAATGACATCTAATGACCTTAAGATGACCTTTGCTCCTACTCATGAGAGGGGTAACTGTGGGGCAATACCATTACCCAAGGACCATAAATACAGGCGGCATTAAAAAGTATGGCAAATGTATGTGCGCACAGGGGTAATGACGTTTAGGTTAAACATTTGGGTCACACATTTTTTGCCAGAGCCACCAGAAAGACGACAGACGACAGACACACTACCAAAGCAATCTCTATGTGGCTTCTTGAAGACAAACAAAAACAAAATTAGAGCAATTAAAATTACACATGTCAACAAAATTGTTTTTGTCCCAAAATTATGCAAATATTTTTATTTTTTTTATTTTTTTTATCTTTATTGTAAAAAGTGGTTTAAAAATAGTCTGACATCGCCTTCCCCAATTCTTATCTCTAATGTACCTTGTATCCTCTGTGAAGCTGGTGATTTCTTTTGTGAGTTTCATTTATGGGAAAGGAACTTTCCAGTGTCAACGTCTTTCAAAATGTCTTTGGAGGATTTCTTTCTGTAACAGTCAAATTATTAGGAGAGAATGAGGGACAAAAAACATGATTAATCGACCAATAAATATATAAATCTTCATGTTAAATGAAAGTTCAATGCACCTTTCAACATGGCTATACACTTACTCATAATTGGCCCCTTTTCTGCTGTTGATGGGGCAAGACCAAAAGAAGGTTTCGCTGAGTTCCCATATAGCTATCCAATTTGCACACAGAACCATCAGGTATCAATCTACATCTGGGACATCCCTATTTCAGTGTACTGGACTCTTATTCAGACACATTTCGACAGGCAATAGGAATTATTCTGACGTAGTTTATTTTACATAATTCGAAGGTTGACAATCAGAAAGACGTAACTCAGCACTGAAAGAAATATTAAAGAATTTCTTTAATTCTGCTGTTCATAATTAAAAATTGTTCTTTGTTTACTAAAGTTTATATGTTTGCTTACAGTACCATATATGAGCTTTATGAGATGTTTACATTTTGAGTAATGAATAGATTTGCTTAGTTGAAAATATTAAACATCACATTTCTCAAAAGCAGTATTACAGCAGAATTTAAGAAATTCTTTAATGAGTTACGTCCTTCTGATTGTCAACCCTCAATATGTCCCCAACACGTTTCAGGCTCATTTACTTCTATTGCCGGTATAAAAAAAGATATTTGATTCTAAACTTGTGCCATGCACTGTTGCAATACTGCAGGTCATGCTTCCATATGGACTTTTTTACAATACATTATGGACTGTGTGGCAAAATTTGTCGCTAGCGTGCATCGAATTGTGGGAATTCAGCGAAATCTTCTCTTGGCAATACCGATGTGAGCACCATCGCTGGCGCTTTGCTATAGCAGCAAATTGCCTTGCTTTCATTATTCAATCTTGAAAGTAAAGCAGTTCATGCCACTAGCTGAGCACTAGCTGAATACTCACTGCAGTTTTTCCCATCAATGGCACAAAAACGGACCAATCAAATAAGTTCTTAGTCTCACATGGTTAAGATGAAACTTGACCTGTAATAAACGTGAGGCTCACATTGAGGGTCATAATATTCATTTTATATTAAAATGGTATGGTTTGCCATTGATACCACCTACAAGAGAAAAACATTGCACGAACATGGATGTAGCATGGGGAGGGATCTGGTTCCATCTAATCTTGAACAGACTATAGGAGTTTTTGCACTGGACCAATGAATGGTAAATGTGAAAAATCTTTGAAGCAGCAAATGGATGATTGATTGTCTGACGGACATGATGAACTACCAAGTTGAAGTGTTTGAAGCCACAGCGTTTGAAAGGTTATTTTATTTATTATGACAAAAACTAGAATGAAACAAAAAATATTCGACAGCGAAACACTTCGTCCCGACAACTAATTTGCGATATTTGCACCACTACCTTATTCTGTGATTAACTTTAACGACAAATTGTATTGCGGGTGCACAATATAAAAAAAAAAATATGAATTTTCTTTAAAATTTTTTATTTAAATGCTTTTTTATGCTAGTTAGCATAATTAATTTGATTAGATTGGTTTCTCCGGGAACGGGCGCAATAAAATCACAAATCATGACCTTTGTATGCCAATATGGCAAGATTTCCACAGGCAATTTTGGATTTTCTCATTTTAACAGAAGATAATAGCACTACATGGTCTTCTACTTAAAACAGTTGTCAAAATTATAGTGCCACGGCGTAAAATTGATCTAAAAAAAATTAAAAAAACTAAATTTCCGATGGGGTTCAAACAGTGTGTGGAGTAATTGGGAATCCGCAATTTCACCACTCCAGATCAATGAAATACTCTTAATCATTGTATTTCACTCTTTGAAAACAATAACTCAGGTATAGTGATGTTTATATGTGGGGGAGTACTCTTCAAGTTGTAAAATTTCTGTTTCTCAGTGACACCGGAGTTAAGTTTCACTCTTCAGATATGAAATTTCACTCTTCAAGATATGAAATTTCACTCTTGAGAACTTTGCTGAGTGAAATACTCTGAGAAAAAATGTAAGTAAAATTGCTGGGCAAGGTTCTCCTACATGTATTTTGGCTGAATACTGCATGCTATTAAACCCTGGTCTCTGTGAAAAAACCTACTTGTCAGTGAGTTTGCTACAAGCCATCTTTTTGAGGTACCAGCAACGTGTAATACCACAGTTTGTCTTTATAAGGGAAAAAAGTACAATGGTAATGTACAAGAGTGATGGCATACATGCATTTTTTTATACAGATACATGTACCTGATGAGTACCCTTGGCTTATACTTCCTTACGGTGTTGCCATACATTCTCGTCAATATTGTATGCCATAGTGGCACAGTAATCTTACTTTTTGCCAAGTAAACTGGGTGCACAGAATGAATAATGACGGTGTTGGACAACATGGGGCAGGGTGGTTTTGTTTGATTAAACAAAATCGAGAAACAAGAAAGGCCTATGAAGGGACGGAGGCATAGTATTTAACGACACATCAACAATATCGTTTCATTTTGGTGTCACGAAGATACTTTAGTTCAATTCACTTTATTATCATATACCTGTTAGGGAAGAAAGGCCTAATTTTAGAAGCAGGAGGAAACAGTAGTAACCAAGAGAAAAACATGCAAGGCTGGTGCATGGACTGAAAACTACAACACACTGAAATTTCATGCCCGACCGAGGGTGTGAACCTGGCCCACAGTAGTGCGAAGCAAGGGAAGACCTCCACTATACTAACCCGACCTCCCCCAGAAATGCCTATGAAATTAGCTTTTTGTACAAATCAAAAACCCCGAGTACACCAATAAGGTCACAACATATATTTACAAGTTCCCTCATGATTTTCATAAATCAACAAGGTAAATACAGTATAAATAATTTAAGCTTTTAATTTTTTTCAATTTATTTTATTTAAAAATGAATATTTTTTGTTTAAAAAAAGAAAAAACCTAAAAAATTAAAAAAAACACAATAAGAAAAGAAACAAAAGCTCACTTGCAAACTTGTCTACTGTCCTAATTGGCCCATAGCGAGGCATGATTGGATTTTTTGGTGCACTTTTCTTGACTGTCTTGTGTCCCTTGTTATAATTGTGTTCCGAGTAAACAAATCTACTGATCAGCACCTTAAAGCAATATTAGCACATTTTTTGAGGAACGCCCCCAATTTTTCAAAAAATTTTGAGATTTTTACGAACCGTATTGCAATTTTGGTAAAATGGCTAGAAACTATTTTTTTTTTTTTTTTTTTTTTTTTTTTTTTTTTTTTTTTTTTTTTTTTATTTTTTTTTTTTTTACCTGTGAATGGTTAAGCTCTACAATGTCTATGTGTCGCAAAAGAAGGAATTTTTAACTAGAATAATTAATATCGGGATCCCCGATTTAATTAATTAACGTGTGCGTTGGGGCTGCTGAGAAAAACAGAAAAGGCCTTCCAATATGAATGAAATATAGTCCGGTGGGGAGGAAATAGCACAGGTCCCTATTACGCTCCTCTATTAGTGGTTTTATTGGTTCGGCAAGTAAGTAGAGGTCATTTTCTTGAGGTTGGCACTATTTCATCATGGACGTGCCATAAACTTAGCATTTCCAGGTTGTCGTAAGTACAGATCTAGGATCCCATTCTAATTACAAAAACGCTCATTGTATGATAAATGCGCATTTTTGAGCATTCTCGTTCGCATTTTTGTAGTTTTCTAGAAATTTACCAACATAGCTGGCAAAAAATATCAAATTTGAAATTGGGGGCGGTCTTCAAAAATGTGCTAAATATGCTTTAATTACTGATTAATTTAAAACAAAAATGCATTACTATTTTTTTTTCAAATTGCACAAGCTAGAATAATGCTGAGGGAGGGGACAAGAACCAATTAATTTTTTATGATGCCTTTCAACATGTACAATAACCCAATACAAGATAAATGGCTCAAAGTTATCTAGGATACTCAAAAAGTCGTTTGATGGGAGCTTTATCCTGGACTGGAAGGTGCACGAGAGTTTCATCATATCAGTGTCTCTAAAAAATCGAAAGTACCAATTTTTCCCCTGAGTGAAGCTTTCCATCAAACAACCCATCACCCTCATAAAATTGTGAAATTTCTAATTTTGTACAGGAGCAATACAAATTCAGCCTATGTTTTGAAATTTAGCAAATCAACATCACCTTTGTCTATTTTAAGACATTTCTGTCTGTAGCCAAATACAATGTAAGAAATCTATTGAGTGTCTAATCTAAATGAATTACTAGTATTACACAATATTTGGGTGCTTCAAAATCTCTTGTTTTGCCCCTTTACTAAGTTGAGAATGACTGAACAATGACAGAGAATGAGAAAAGTTAAGGGACACAGTCATAAATTTTTTTGCTTGCCCCCCCGTTTTTGCCCGCCCCCCCCCCCCCCCCCCCCGACTGAAGAAAAATGACAGATTTTGCAAAACATCATTTTGGGACCAAAATCACCAAATTTGGGGGGAAACAGCAATTGTTTGGGCCAAATTGTTTTAAAAATCTCCAATTGTGAATTTTCCCCCCCCCCTCAGAATTTCACTTTGCCCCCCCCTGGGCCCCCCCCCCCCCCCAAAAAATTTCACTTTGCCCCCCCCCCAGAAAAAGATGTCTGGTGCCACGACACTGAACAGTTCATGTGTTAATTTTAACCTGGGGAGAAAATGTGAACACATGGTACAGGTGCAACACCCTGATCACACTTAAAGGGCCATGGTCTGATCGCTAATAGCCTAGTCCCTCCCAATAAAGCCTCAGATTTCACCGAATTGGTCAACATTTTGTAGCCGAAGGAAAGCTACTATTTTTCTATTTATCCTGTGAATTTTAAGGGCTTTGGTTTGGAAGTTCTGAGCAAAAATGTGGCCATTTTGGTCGACCATATTAATTTTACAGTATTCTATGGAGGCTTACAAACCATCATGTATTTAGCTCTCCGTAAAATGGATGGAAATTCGGGCACAAAAAACTTTGGCAGATGTGGGTTTTGGGGTGGAGGCCATTCTATCTATATCAAACCTTTATTATATACTTATATCGAGGTCATCTATGGAATCACTGATTATTCCTTTAAGGAAATTCCAGATTGCCTTCTCCCTATACCCAAATCCAAGTGCAATTGGATAGAACTTGAAACTCCTTGGAATGGCCTCGTTCTCTGTGTAACACACTTAGAAATTGGATAGGTTCGTGGGTCATGATGATCATACAATCCCTAGCAGATGTGTACGGTAATAACCGTATTATGCTTACAAAGCCTATTTTCAGCATCACACTTTCACTGTAGCATTGATGAAAAAAATTTTCCAATCATGAAGGCAGAGGCAAAAGTAAAACAGAGACCGGATTCTTACTGCCACTAGCCAAACACCTTCAGGTGAAGGGACAGAGAGGCAGAGGGTTTTTCCGTTTCCTCCATGAAGTGACAACATCAGTGTGTTTGCCAAATTGTTGTATTTTGGTTTGGTGTCCTTTATTTTCACTTGAAAATTGCTATGCTTTGATGCGGTGATCTATAAGAGTGTATGGTTACATTGAGACAAAGGAAATGAAAAATTTCATTAAACCCCACCAAATGAGTTTCATCACTCCCTCCCTTACATTTAAACTTCTTTGTAGTTTTTGTTTTTGACATGTTCATTCACTCCAAAATGAATCTCTAAGCCCACAAATTTTGCTGAAGACCACTCTCAATGGAACTAACCGCAAGGTTGTGTAAATGTTTTGCTCGTCACACAAGTTTTTTATTACATTAATTAACAACACTATGCTACATTTTACAGATAACCAAAAATCACGGTCACTTGATTTGTAGAAACAACAAAATTGGCATGAAATGAATTTAGTGATAAATAAACAAAATGTTCTGCTTTAATACTGAAAATAGACTGCCACAAATTTACGCCACATTACATTAATAACATAATCAATAGGTATTAGTTTTGGGGTAAAAAGGGCGCTTCAGTTAAAATGCACAAACCTCACCTCATCACCCAATGAGAATTGACATTTCAGTGATGCCTCAAGCGCCCCCCCCCCCCACTGGTTTTTGCACAATATTGGCATTAAAATAATCTAAGTTTAAACTATATAATATAATATTATATAATTTTATATTTGGTTTTTGTTTGTTTTAGGTTGTTTTTTTGTTTTAATGTTTAAATACGTTTTTTAACCCAGCACACCTCAAGTTCAATGAACTTGTCAGATTGTGTCTGTATGTGTGTGCAGGTGATGTACTGTTTCAGTCTGAAAGGTCATCCACAACAGGGATCAATATCCTTAAATGTGGAAATGTTTGTGCGACTTAAGTGCTTCATGCCTTTTGCGCCTGTCTGAACAGTTTTAAAATTAAAGTAATAACAGCACATTTTTTTAAGAGAGAAGGATTATAGCGTTCTATTCCTGGACCACACCACCTTCCCCTTATAGGGTTCTATCACTGGGCCACACATGCCCTTGGTTAGGGTTCTATTCACTGGGCCACACATGCCCTTGGGTAGGGTTCTATCCACTGACCACACACATTGCCTTGGGGTAGGGTTTCTTTCAACTGGACCACACATGCCCTTGGGTAGGGTTCTATTTACTGGACACACATTCCCTTGGGGTAGGGGGTTCTATTCACTGGACAACAATGCCAGTGGGTAGGGTTATCAACTGGACCACACATGCCCTTGGGTAAGATTCTTATTCACTGGAACCACACATGCCCCTTGGTTAGCGGGTTCTTTCAACTGGACCACACATGCCCTTGGGTAGGGTTCTATTCACTGGTCACACATCCCTTGGGTAGTGTTTCTATTCACTGACCACACATGCCCTTGTGTAGGGTCATCAACTGGACCACACATGCCCTTGGGTAGGTTTCTATTCACTAGACCACACATGCCCTTGGGTGTGTCTATATTCACTGGACCACACATGCCTTGGGTAGGGTTCTATTCCCTGGGACCACACATGCCTTGAGTAGGGTTCTATTCACTAGACCACACAGGGGTGGGGTGCCCCTTGGGTCGGGTTTTTCTATTTACGGGAACCACACAGCCCCTTTGTTAGGTTTCTATTCACATTGACCACACCATTTCCTTGTTAGTGTTCTTTTCACTGGACCACCATGGCCTAGCGGTCATGTAACGGTATAACCGTATTATGCTTACAAGCCTATTTTCAGCTATCACACTTTCACTGTACATTGAATGAAAAAATTGTCCAATCATGAAGGCTAGCTAATTACCCTGGTTTAAACCTAACTCTTAAAGTTACACTCCATTTGAGTATACCAACCTATCACTTTGAAACCAAACTGGCCTAAGATTATGCTGAATGTAAACAGATATTAAACTGATTCTTGTATCCTTAATGATAATGAGAGATTAATGGCTGAATATTTTTAGTTTCGAGTGCATTGGCAAAAAAATCAATGCACGCGCGCTCAGTTTGATGACGAATAATGGCTAATTTCGAATTTCTGGTCAAATTGACGCAAGTGAATTGATTTTTTGCTAATGCATGAGAAACTAAAAATACATCGGTCCTCTGACCGCATGTGTCGCCTGCCATCGCAGTTTGTAATGATAGGCCTCATATGACCTTTTGACCTTGGCATGTGACCTTTGACCTCATCAACAAATTAGGGATCCATTGTTGCACATATGACACAAGTTTGGTTCCAATTGAACTTCAACTTTTCAATTTAGGTCAATTTTACATTTTCAGCCTATTTTACAACTTGACTTCACATGACCTTTTGACCTCATCAGCAAATGAGGGATCCCATGCTGCATCTATGACTCAGGTTTGGTTTAAATCCATCAAAGTATGCTGATATTACAGGCAAATGTTAATCCTTTTTCATAACAACAGACATCATCAACAACAACAACAGACAACAACAACAACAGACATCAACAACAGACAACAGTGGACAAAGTGATCGATCCCTATGTGTCTTCCTGCCTTAAGGCAGGTGACACAAAAATATGCAGACTTTAACCTAATTCATAAACGTTATTACAGCAGTCAACACACAATTTTACCCAAAAAAAATCTGAATGCATCATGAAATCCAATTAATGCAGTGATGTTTGCAACGAAATGATGTACACACCCGCCCATGAAATGAATCAATCCAACGTCGTGAGTAAACGTTCTAAGCACAACATGTACGCTCATTTGCATACGCACCGTGCAATGACAAATATCAATGCATGATTTTCGTCCATTCATATTTCTCCTCTTAAAATAAACGTATGAATGAATGTCATTGTTTTGAATCCAAGCTGCAATTTTACAAATAATTATTGGAACACTGTGAACAATTTTGAAAAAAACTGCTCCCCATCTCCTCCATCCAATGTTGAATGAGGAATCATCATCAGCAGTCTTGCAAATTTCTCACAACACTGATTGATGGAGGTTGGGTAAAGGTAGGAAAGCAAGGGTAAAGTTGAGGCCTTCAATTGAGTGATAACAGGGGCATGTAGGTTCTTAACTATTGCCAGGGTGAGCAATGTAGCAATTATACTCTGGCTCATAATTTCTTGGAGAGTTTAGACGTACGCCTGCTTCCCTACCAAAATGGTGCACCGCCGTGTTACACGTAGCCGCTGTACGTGCAAATATCAATGCGCGCGTTTATTATGTCCAAGAAATTATGAGCCAGAGTATAGTGGCTAGTGTTCCAACTATTGATTAGCCAAAAAAATTAAGTTTGTTTCCAGTGGATAGTCCCAAAACCAAAATGCACTTTTTGACAAAATTTTACCCCAAAAGGCCTTAAAATCACATTAAATGGCAAGTAAAATCAGTTGCAAACCATATTTTACTGTAAAGATTATTAGTTTATGAAACAAAAAGAAATTAAAAATATTGATTCGGGATCACTCTATTTTTTTTTAAATTTCTATTTCGAAGGAATTTTTTGTCTAAAAAAATCTAATTTTCTAAGTTCTTCAAATGAAATGAAATGGGGCTAAAATGACTCAAAAATCAAAGTGCGTGCAGCGGCGGCCTAAGTCATTTTTAGGATCATGGGTCTTTTTCCCTTTTTTAGGTTTAATTTTTCATACATAAACGGATTGGTTTTTTTTTTCATTTTTTGGTCAACAATCACAATACCCTGTTCACTGTGTAAGGTGGATCATGACCCCATTCTTTTGCCACTTACATTCTGCATATTTGTTGGACCCTCCAAGTTACGTATACACTATAACTTCTACAGTATCTTTACCCTAGGATTGCATTAAGACCTTGGTTTTCTCAAATATTATCTTAATGTACTTTACCAAAGGTTGTGTTTCATCTTGTAGTGAACACACTATAGGTCAATATAGGGTCCTTTCATGGAAGGTCAATTATATTGAATGGACTTTGTTTGCCCTCCAGAAGAATACAATTCATGCACCTGGTTCACCTGAACATTTCAGATATTTCTGCAGGTGATTCTTTTTTATTCTCTGCATGATTGGGTTGTTCTGGAGGATAGGTCTGGCCAAGTTAACCTATTGACCTCCTGTGAAATCGGCCTTCAAATTGAACTATACCTATGGGGCATTTTTGGTTAAATAGCTATACCAATGGGGCAAAATATCTAAGCCAACCATGGGCCATATGTTATCAATTTGCTCACTAAATAAAGGAAGTCATTTTTTTACCCACTGGGGGCCATACTTATAACCAATTTTGCATCATGTACTCCCAAAAGTACATTGTAGCACTGAATTCCCTCAGCACCCTTTTTGCATGCACCACTTGGAATTCATGATCCTCCATACGTTCTCTACATATGCCACTGATGTTAAAAGCTGTGCTTAAAATAGATGTTACACCTGGAAAAAATGTAGATTTTAGGAAGCTCCTTCCCAGGGATTTTTTTTTCTATTTGCCAAGAAATCTTGATTTTCATATAAAGAAATACATGCGAAGTAATGGGAATGGCAGCTCCTTTCTGCAAATTCAATTGACCTTCCAAGAAGTCAACATTTTTTCCAGGTCTGGAGATGTTTATTGATTGATGGTCTAGTATTTAAATCTTCATATGTTATGAGGATGTAATACAATGTTTGAGTGGATTACTGTTGAATGTTCGATGATCCCTTCTGTAGGTGACTAATTTTTTACCTGTGAATAATTTGGTTACTGAGCAATGGCAAGGCATGTATAAGCTATAGTTGATTTTGATCAAGCTTATAAATTAACTTTCTTTAATTAATGTTTGAGTTGATTACTGTAAAATTTGTAATGGCTCCACTCTAGGTGACTAATTTCAATCTTACCATGATTAATTACCATACTCTGATTACTGAGCGATGGTGAGGCACACATAATGTACGCAGTATGTTGATCTTGATGATAATTATGGAAAATAAATTACACTTTAATATCAACAGACCTTTTGAAGAAAGATTTTTTGGGTGGTGCATCCACGGCTTTTCTGTAAAACAAAAGAACATAATTGCCAAAGAATATACTTTCATTTTCCCCAAATTAAACATTCCTCAAGAAACCCTGTCCCCCACCCCTGGAACAAAGCTACTGTAGCACCAATCAACACCAAAAACACTTACGGACTCTTGGAAGGTTCCGATTGTCCATTCAGAATCTTCCTGACGTGCCTGGGTATTTTAGGACTACGAAGTTTGTACCCAAGTTTATGGTACCTAGTTCGGTGGTGATGGGCACTTGCTGTTGCGCCCCCAGACCCTCCACTAAGCTGTCGAGAAATTCCTCGCTGTACAGCCGTCTGATCACCGGGACTAGCACTCGGAAAGCGGGC
>JAMKCH010051238.1:0-10495 GCA_023653785.1 Ophioderma brevispina
TTCTTTCTCGGTGTTTAACACCCCACCGCTTAGTAAACCGTGTTACATAAATAGACGTGTAAACATTTTGCTAAAGTTTGATTTTCTTTGTGTTTAACTTTAAATTGATATTCTGCAAACTAAATAATTACTATATTACATCATTTTTAAAAAAAAAAAACTCGCCTTTCAGGAACAAATTGATATTTTCTTTGGGAAGGTGTCTGTAAATGTATAAAGCGTTAGTGCCCTCTAAATTGTTTAGATTATGTTAGATTTATATATATTAATTCGTTTCAAGTTGGTATATTTTTAAGCGTGTACATTACTTTAAAAGATAGGACATATAATTAATGATAAATTTTAAGAAAACGATAAAAATAGACCTGCACTTTTATCCTGCTCAAAATCTTTGAGATATAAACATTCCATTTTACATTTAAATATTTTCTGAGCTCCATTTTTGAACAGTTTCTAGCCAATATTAATTGTGTGTTACAACATGCATACTATTTTATTTGATTTTTTATATAACATTTTTTTTTAACAATGTTTGTGTTCCTTCTAACGTATTTACTCGTGAAATTTATGTTTTTTGTCTGGACAAAAATGAATAAAACATATTGGCGACTAATTAATTTGTTTTAAGGATCCAAATTTGTAAGAGGTTTTAATTTCTGAGGTTGTAATCGTGGTCAGTCTGCGCTATATTTTACACGAACGATAATGCACCGTAATGTTTCCCACTTTAACCGCTTATTGGGAAAAAGTCGTTTGTATACCAATTTGCATGGTTTTAACATAAACACAATGCAATAACATCGTCTCGTCGTCCGTCGTCCTCATCATCATTAGACATCGTCATCGTAGTCGTCGTCTTCATCATCAACATCATCATCATCATCATCATCGATCAGTAGCATCATTTTCGTCGTCACCTCTCGATTTTTCCTTATTTCATCGTTATTGCCACCATCATTCACCGCATCGTTAGTCTTATCATCGTGGCATCACACATCATCATTTTTAAAAAGTAAAAACCCGTCCGCTATAGTTCTCACCATAACCAACTTAGAAATCAACGGGTTTTATGCGTCGAATACGTATTCGACGCCTTAGAGCACAGCGAACATCAAAAGTGGGGGTTTGATACAAACAATCGAACCACTCAGTGGCCATTTTGATAAGAAAACAGTTGTGTCTTGGTATTTTAATACTGTCGTCAGTTAGTAAATATGCATGTCTTTAACATACCCACGTCAAAATAGCCATTTCCTTTTATTCATTAATTAAACGAATTCATAAGTAAACTCTCAAACTTTCAAAAAACGCCGTTTTCTCAGAACTAGCATTTATGCAGAAACGTAACATTTTTCCGACACTATGCAGAACCAACGACGATATATCAGCTTTAGCAATCAATATATTAATAGAAACCATAGGAATAGCTTCAATAATGATAATCAATCAAATCAATAAACCAATTCAAGATGGCTTACATATATCCAAGAGCCGCCATGTTTGTGTATATCTATAATCATTCACGAGCCATTCAAATATCATACATAAATCAAAAATGTGAATATCTGCAAGATGGGCATCGATCGGCGTTCAATATGGCTGCAAATGTCAATTAGTAAAGGTCAGTAATTAATTCACGCTATAGGCTAAAGATAAGATTTTGTGGTTTTTAGTATATTATCACTTCCAAAAAATCCAGGAAGGCTGTCTGAAGTGTCGTGGGTCGTTTATTTCATCAAATATAACGAGACAGCTGAAAAATTACAACTTTTGAGTGAACAAAAGAGATGAAATTTTTGTGTTTTGGTGGCCATTTGTTTTTTTGCGTTTCTACAAAAATGCTCAAGGTTGCTCGTCTGGCATTCCATCGGATGCAGCTCAGCACAAAAAACGGTCTAGAAACCGTTGAAAAAAATATATCTAATAAAACAAGGTTGAGTATTAGTATCAATGAATATGTAGCATGGGCTATACTGGTTCAAGCATTGTAATGGCAACTGTTCCGAATTATGATAGGCCATAGGATTGTGTGGTGATCAATGTGATCATGGCTCCAACCAAAAGTTGAGCGTGAGCCAGTTGACTGGAACCCATCTTTTCAACGTGCCTACATCAGCGAATTGCATTCATGCCTTGTCCGAATACCTCATTTTGTATATTCCTGGTCATTACTATAAATCTATCATATTATCTGTTTAGGACAAGCAGAAAGTAACATTAACTGCATAAGGGGGGGGGGGGTTCCTACGGGGCCCATTTTTTGTTTATCGGCCAGCGTTCTGTAACACCGCAATATATTTGGTTTCTATTTTTGAATTTGTCCAACTTTTAGTTGCGCTTGCATGGTGCAAAACACAATTCAAATCCATCGCGTCGTTTTTTGCGTTAATAGATGGGTCCCTAGGAGCCCCCCCACCCCCCTTATGACACTAACGGAAGTGCCATGACAAAAATGAAAATTATTAATAGAGTTACTGTGATTATGATTTCATAATGCATATCACCTAGTGGAACATAAACAAAGTAAATAATTAAGCAAAAAAATTCGGGATAGGCCATTGGTGCATATAATTGTCTATAATCATATAGCGGTTAATGTAGGAACCTATATGGTAAAATATGCAAGTAAAACCTAAAAAATTTAAATGGCATGAAACATTTATGTGTGGGCTAATATGGGGTAAATATAGTTCATTTCTCACCCATTAAGCCAATCAGCCAAAATCTAGGTGAATCCGTGCCATAGGAAAATGCAGAAACAAATTGGGTTCTTTTCGCACATTTTGGACGCAAAATTAAAATCATGTTTTGCCCCCTAATTTTTACTGAAAAATTTTTGTTTCAGTTTTTATTTCTTTATTGTTGAGGTGCTATGAATCCTTCTAACATTGGTGGATTTCATCAAAAGTCTTTGGGAAAGTGGTTTATATAATGGAATGGGTCCATAGAGCCACCCACCCATTATCACCTTATGCACTGAACGAAGTGACAAACCCCTTAGCAGTTTAATGTGACATGCATTTACCTTAATTGATAAGGCACTTATCAATGATGTCTGTATGGATGGAAACCACATTTTGATGATTAACCAAATATGCAACAGGTAAGGCAATGAAGGTTAAAAAAAATCTGATGACAATGGGCAAGTGACCCATCTGAAATGGGAGCATGACTAATGAAGCCAAATTACAGATGGACTTTTTAAATGTCAAAGACCTATAGCTCTCAGATTATAATTACAATTTTATTATAGTTCTGGATGATGTAACGAAACATTTCAGAGAGCAGATATTAGTAACCTTACGATGTAAAGGTGGCCATATTGGCCACAATCTTAAATTTTGAGCTTGTGGAACACGAATTACCAGATAATAGTCCTAATGCAGTGACAGGTAATAGACAATTGCAAGGACAATAATGGGTAAATTTATTACTTTGCAGGCAAAATATCTGTAATTATGCACTGACTCTAGCGGCCACTTTGAAAATTGAAGATGGCGCCATAACCAAGTGTTCCAATGTTACTATCAAAATACTTATTGAATTCATAGACCATGGAAACATGGAGATCAAACATGGAATATGCCTCTACCAATCTCAGAAACTAGGATTTGGGCAAAGGCGACTTTATTTGCCGGCCATTTGAAAATTTAATCTGCCTGCCAAATCCAATGATCTGATGTTGTTATCAATGATCTTATTGGAATTCTTGACCCTTAAAACATGGGTATAGACAACAAAATCATGATTATACTAGTCTAAGAGATCGAGATATGAGCACAAATTGGCCCCCACATTTGAATTCCAAAATGGCCGCCCCCCGCCATAGGGGAATTAAAAAAAATGCCAACATTGAATTATTCTAATTTGGTGAACCATAAGCTTTCAGAAAATGTATAGTTTTCTATCTCCATTAAAAAAAAACCAACAAATTACATAAGGAACCTGACTACTCGCTCATGCTCAGAGTTACAACTTCCATGGACTTCAAAATGAATTTCAACATTATGCATTTTGAGATTAAGCCATCTCAAAATATCTAACCAGTGCAGAGGAGAAGGGGTTGACCAACCTTACCCACAATTCCCCTCCCGTATAATTACCATGAGTATGTGGCGATTTCTTGCCGTCCTTATTTGGTCTACCATTCATGCTTGCAATCTTGAAATGCACAGTCTGTGGCATCACACTGATGTGCGCTATCCGATTTTCTGGTCTTGGACGAGGCGGTGAATTCCGCATGGCATTTACACTCGCTTCCACATTTGCTACAATCTGAGACGTCTTGTTCTTCTGGCCAAATCGCACTAAGCAACAAAAACACGACGTACAGGTAAACAATTAGAAATAAGGGTGTTGCAATGTCCTTTATTGGCGAATAATGTGTCCGAGGTCAGAAAAACTAAATAATGGCGAGGCACCGCCGAGCCCATATTTGAAAGTTTTTTCTGGCCGAGGATAAATTATGAGCCCTATAATGACATTGCAAACCCTTTATTTCTATTCTATTCCTAAAACAGCTTCATTAATAAGAAATGCATAGTGACCCATTATTCATGAATAATGGGTCATAAACTGACCAATCACAATGCTGCATTTTCAATAATGGGCCAGCAGAGGTAATAGAATTGCAATTATAGTATATTACTGTAATGGGGTTTGTTATTAATGATTTTCTTTATAGTCCATTTGAAGAGCGTCCCCAATTTTCCAAAATGAGAGTTTTGCACAGTTGCATTGGTAAGTGACTAGCAAACTGACCTGTGACTGGTAAAACGAACTGGTATAGGCACGAAAATAAGGCATTTTGTCCGGGGGCACTCGTATTCAAAGGTGGATATGATCGTGAACAAGAAACTCGTAAAACGGTGTAGATTGTTCAGAACCGCGAATGTGAATCAGCGATTTGGCAAGGTGACAATCCGCTGCGAATTCTGTACACGTTGTGAAGGTTCAATTGCTGAAGGGAAGACCTCTACACAACAGAATTACTACGTCAATTTTTGACACAAAAACATGAAGCCAAGCGTTCTGTGTTACTGATAGGTTATCTAATACACTGAATCCGTCCATCTTTTAGATTCCAAAGACGCATAGGATGCAATGTTCCTTATGTACTATTCATTTCATTCAGAGTTTGCAGTACTGTGGAAGGCGTGCGATGTTTTAAATGAAGTGCATAATCTTCGTCGACCGTCTTCGAATCATTCATCATAGCATATTGGTGAGGGCCCGAGATCTACATCAGAGATACAGTTTCCAAGTTGTTGTAGCTTCATGAGTTTGGATGACTGCAGTCTTATACAGTGTGTGTCTCTTCATAAATCCATGCATCTCGCCATGTGCACCAATCACGTCACTAAAAGGACCAGTATATAAATAAATCCAGAGCCCCTTGACAGATCCCTGGTACCGCCAAGGACTGATATGATGTCTGAACCTATCAGTCACGCAATAGCTTTGAATTATTAGTAAGATATGGATTTAAACCATCGCAACAGTGTCCCTCGCTGTCGTTTCCGACTTTGTAGACGCGCGAAAAAGATGAATGGTGATGGTGTCAAATTTTACACATTAAAAAGAACGAAAATATACATACACACCCTTGAGTTTTGCTACAATATACACTTCGTCATGTACATTTTTTTTGCGTTGCCGTGAGTTGCATTTTAATATTTATTATTACGTCAGAACATCCGCATATGATTACGAAGCATAAGTTACATAAAATCAATCAGAAATATCAATATAAAATTACCTGAATTTATGTCCACATTCGCATTGAATATTGCCCATCCGTACTCATCGTCTCTTTCTATTGCTTGGTACGTTTTTGGCATTTCTTCTGCACTTAGATAACCTAACAAGATTACCAAAAGTTATAAGGCAAAACAAATACATGTTATTCTATTAACTATCTATTATAAGAGATGAGAACATTATGCTCATTCTATTTTGCATACATGCACAAACGAAACTTACTGAACATGCAGTGGAACAGATAAGGTTCAACCAGATTTTGAGAGTATGAAAAGCTCGTAAACCAGTGGGTGGAGCGAGGGGGGGATTTCATATGCCCCCCCCCCAAATTTCCGAAAAGCCCTAAAAAGTCTTAAAAAGGCAGAAAATAGATTTTACGAGTCGAGGCGAGCCACAAAATTGCGGTTTTTTAGGTTGTTTGTCAAAAAACTGGTCAGTTAGACACTGACTGTGAAATAGTCTGGCTACATGTTGATCTGATAGGATGTAAAACCACTTTTGATTGGTGCCTTTGAAGCACCTTACACCACTGTGCTGAATTAAAGAGACACTGCACATTTGACAAATAGTGCGCCCTCAAGCTTTTTCAAAATCGATATTTGGCATGGGTAAAGGCTTTTCTATACAAAGTCCTCACCCGAATGATTAAGACCGAATAAGCTTCCTTATGGGTAAACAGAACGATTTTATAATTTAACGTGCGCCAGCGACGTTAAATTCAGCCGACGACGAAAATGAGTATAACACAAGAACACGCACGCCATGCATGTTTCCCCGCTATGCACACGGTTTGATCGGTCTATAACCTTTGTGGTTTTAATATCCAGTGAGTACGATATTCATGTAATATACCATTTGTTGATTAAAGTTATGGAAAAACTTTAAAAGTTGGGCCTACAAATTACATGGAGATCTTTATCCTCAATCAATGTCCCCTTCTGTTGGGGTAGTGTTTTTTATGTGTAAAATATATCTCTGTCTTCCAATGATAGGGAGATCAATTTGCGTGCATAATGAAGAAATTTCATATTTTGTGAAAATGTGCCAGTGCCGCTTTAATTTAGACCAAAAGTTGAGGGGACTCGCTTCAACCAGGATCTATAGCAATGTCTGTATGGGTGGTGATTATAACCTGACGGAATTAATTGCACGATCTATATATAAAAAGGTAGTAGATTCTACGTGAATGTTAATAATTCTGGTTGTGGTCTGTAGCAAGTTCCCCCACCAAGATTTGCCAATACTTTAGATGTGTCTATGACTACAAACCCTTCTCTTGTTTGTTCCCCAATGCCAGGCATGGTGATCACGGCTGCCATCCCATGATATTATAAATACAAAAGAAAATAACATGCGGAAGACTCCTAGAAGCTCATCGAGTGTTTCTCTACAAGAAAGCCAATGTGAAGACTTAGTTCAGGAGATCAAGGGTATAAATGATTTTACAGGTAAAGAATATCATGCCGAGACAACAGATTTATGACGAATTTAAAGAACGTATACAAGCGCAGTCTTTGCCAATATCGCTTCTAAAATGGTGTCTGAGAATAGAACCCCACCAGGGAAAACCAGACTACTAAAAGGTATCATAAGCAGAAACCCCCCAACGGCTTATAACACACTACGTAAGAAACCTAGCCCTGGGGGAAAATTACGAAAGAAACCGCACGCAAACGGCGCTATATTCAGATACAACATGGAATCAACCAAACAGTTTAAGACAAAAAATCTTTAAATACTGTGGGATTGCAGGCCAAGATCGGCGGACCAGCTGGTCTTGATAACAAATCCAAAGGCTCACTGCTAAACAACCAGTTTAGCTCAGTTTTTACTGTAGAGAACCCAGGGACGCCTCCGCTTGATCGACAGATCCACATATCAACAATGTGGACATAAGAGAGGAGGGTAAAGGAGCTCCTACAGGAACTAAATCCCAACAAGGCATCAGGCCCGGACGGTTATTACACCTTGGGTTTTGAAGACTACTGCGGAGGTTATAGCCCCAAGCTCTAAACCACTTTTGCAGATCATTCATGGAAACGGGAGGCTTCCAGCTATCATCGCCCGATATATAAGAAGGGGGTCGTACAATTCCACTTAATTACAGACCGGTTAGTTTAACTGTGTGCAGTAAAGTAATGGAGCATATCATATACCACCTCCAGTCTGAATCATCTCGATCAACAGAAAATCCTTTGCCCGAAACAGCATGGCTTTAGAATGCGTCCATTCTGTGAGTCCAGCTCATTAATACTATCATGACATCACATCTGCAACGGGACCGGGGAAAATAAACTGATATAATAGTCATAGATCTTGAAAAGGCTTTTGATAAGGTACCGCACCGACGTGCCAAGGTCCATAAACTGTGGTGTCAGAGGTAAGATGATGAATGGATCAAGCATTCTTGACTGAAAGGAACACGTGTGGGAGCCAATGGCGATTCTCGAATTGAGTGGATGTACTTCTAGTGTAATCAAGGCATTGTGACCAGGACCACTGGGTTTATTATCTTTATTAATAAAAACCGATGGAATGAGCCTCTTAAAATACGCATATTCGCAGATGACTGCGTGTTATATCGCCACTGTTACATTCATGTGGAAAGAATTGCAAGGAATATTCAACAAACTTGCTGAATGCAGAATGGCAAAGGAGGTTCAATGAAAAGAACATGTTAGTGATGAGAAGAAACACAAGCCCGATCTCCTTTTCAGTTGGTACACATGAATGGAGCCATACTGAAACAACATCTGCCCAATGGAGAGTAGAAATATCCAGGCGATTTGAAATGGAACATCAGAAATCATATTGCTTGCCAAAGCTAACCGCACTCTGGGTTCGGACGTTAGGAACTTAAAAGAATTGTAGTAGCATATTAAATTTCTTGCATATATCACTTTGATCAGACCCATTTTAGAATATGGGGCATCGTTGGGATTCCATATACCCAGCCTCTTGATAAGCGCGAATCTATTCGGAGGAGAGGCGGTCCGATTTATGATAATTATCTCGTAACAGCAGTAACCAGATGATGTCTGAGTGTGTGTATCAAACCCCTTCATTTGCTTCATTTTGGGGCGTTTGATAGTATATCCTACAAGAAATTAACATACATTAGAAACTAGTTCGCTAATTTAGTTAATCTCCTTCTATTATTGAGAGGCGCGTTATTAGCGCTAATAATGCTAATTAGCATTCATAGCAACATTCCGCTAATGGCATATTACCATGTTCCTCCTTTGCACGTACTTTTGTATCATGCGCGTTATCCGTAGCGATATAGCGCCTTAGCGCGAAGGGGGAAGATTCTAGTTAGTGTACATTTACCTTAGCCTGCCAAGACATAACTGTCCTTCAAGCTCCTTCAGAACAACCCAAGAATACAAACATACAAAAGATCGCCTGACAAATGCTATGATGTTCGACGAAAACGAAAACCCTTGCTTTACATGCAGTTTATTTCCGGCATGCATCAACGGAATAAAGTAATCATCTGGCCGTTTAATTTCGTAAGCCTGTACAATTATCTGAAATGCTAAGGTGACACGGTGTGAAAGCAGATATAGTCCGGCGGGAGCCACAGTACGGGGCTCCATAGACGATAACGGATAAAGCGTGAAAATAATGTTACGTGAAGAGTCAACTGGAATCGATTGCCCTATTGTTCACCATTGTTCCCGACTGAGTACGCCGGACATAATTACTTCTACATCGGGTGATGTTTGATTCTCATTTTGCTGGATGATCTGGAGGGATACAACATAAAGAGTGCGTGTCTGATAAAAACCAAAGAGTTCTATATAGATAAGAGAGGCAAACCGTTACGTAATCTTAGAAAATTCACAGTCTCGCATGTTTTGTCGACCACAAAGAAAATCCTAGGAGTACCAACAATAGAAAGCAAGGCCTGCCTCCGCTTCTTCCACATACTGTGGGGCCGCTTTGATATACACTAATCGGTAGTGATACAAATTAATGTATGTGTTGGAGGTGGCCAGTGTAATAAGAGTGTACCTGGATCATTGTGCTCAAGATACTCTTTTTTTCGCATAATGCAATGCGCGCTTAGGGAAAAGATGTATTCATTGAGGAGTTTATTTAAATTCAAGACGACTGATGTGTCATTCATCGTTGTGTGGCCATGGGTAGGGCACCAAATTTAACCACCCAATAGCCACCCAAACAACCTCCAAACAATGATATTTGGAGGAATGTTTGTATCGAATTGACCATATGTGTGTATTACAAAGCACCCAAAATGAAATTATCGTGCAATATTAAAATGTCAGCGCCCAGCACGGACGACTGGTTTGAATGCGTTTAACCCCGTTGGATAAAACCACCTGAAATTTCTAAGTCCGGAAGATGAAGGTATCTAAATCTTGGATATTTTTTTTAAGGGTATGTTGGATGAAACCATTCACTTGTGGAATAATTTCCCTCTTACACATACCGTGTTTCTAGATCATATTGCCTGGATTTTTGCAATTTCGCATTTTTTTAGTATATTTAAATACTCTTTATTTTGTATTCAATAGATCTTTTTATTAATTTGCACGATAAACCTCCTATTGCGGAATATGTTATAATTCTATTGTGTTAAAGCATATTTAAAAAAATGTGTTAGGATGGTCTTCAGTGCTTCTAATATGTGTAAACATGTCAAAAATAGCGATTTTTAAACACATAAAAAATGTCTTTTTAAATTTGACGTTTCTTTGGCAGTAATTTC
>JAMKCH010051239.1:0-26153 GCA_023653785.1 Ophioderma brevispina
TTTGGACAAATTGAAGTAGTCATGCACCACTTGTTTGGTTCATCAGCCGGGGAAATCAACGTCACCAGGAAAATGTAATTATGTTTTAATTACGCATTTTCAATAAAGGCCCCAATGATCCGATCGCTACAGATGCGTCCCCGAACCTCATATTTTAACCAGAGTGGTCAAATGGTTGGTATCAGAAGAAATTTAAGCTACTATTTTCCTCATTTAACCCCGGTCTTTCACGTGCACATTTATAGCCTATAATCCGTAACCGGATACATATCTCATACAAAAGGGGTGGCAGGGTATAGCTTAGAGGTAATTAAACGTGATGAATGAATGAAAGACCTGTCAATTAAAATTCCTCGTCCTCTTTCACATGAATGAGCAATGGTGGTCAATAAAACAACAGGTTTGGCCTTTGTTGAACATTTGCCCTTGATTCTAATATTCTGTATTTAATGCTGGACTGTGTGATTTAAACAGAATGTCACGCTCTCTACCAAAGAATTTATATTGCGTATTATTTGAAATGCTACTTAGATGACTAAGAACAGAATCCCGCCCATTTTTGCACTAATAAACGATGAATTCGAAGTTTGGAGAAAAAATTGATTCCAAAATGATTATCGATTTTTAGAAAAAAAAAGGTTTGCAAGTAGATAAAGATTAAGTGATTCTTCCTTGAAAAAATAAAAAAAGGCCTGCATGCAGGAAGTGCCAATGTCCGCCTTGCACTTCGCATGGGAAGTGAAACCAAAGGAAATGTTGCGAATCCGCATGAGGATGTGCAAAAATAATGTTTGCCAATTCCGCATGGCGAAGTGCAAGCGGATCTTGCAGTTCCGCATGTGCGGACATTTGCACTTCCGGACAAATGGCAGTGGAAATTTGCACTTCCGGGCATGCGGAAGTGGCAAACATTATTTTTTGCAACCCGCATGCGATGTGCAACCTTTCCTTTGCACTTCCGCATGCGGAAGTGCAAGCGGGTTCGTACACTTCCGCATGCCGAAGTGCACGCGGATCTTTGCACTCATGCGGAAGTGCAAATGACATTTGCACTTCCGCAGGCGGAAGTGCAAAGATCCACGTGCACTTCCGCATATATGCGGAAGTGCACGCGGACAATTTGCACTTCCGCTGCGGAAGTGCAAGCGGATCTTTGCAGTACTTCATGCGGAGGAGTGCAAAAAATCGGTCGTTTTGTAAATACCGGTAATGCCACTATTTGATAGCATGTTTGAAGTACGAAGGCGGGGGTTCAAAACCCGCTATGCCACTGAATACTTGGAGGGGAAGAAAAAAAGGGGGGAAAAATTATACTTTTAGTACTGGTACCTGTGTTTCAAAACCCGAGTGGCACTATACTATATTATTTAGGTTTACCTCCAGGGCAGCTCTGCCTCCAGGGTTGAAAGAATTTACATTTTACCATCTCATGTTCAATATTATTTTAATTCCAAAATACCCTATTTTAAAAAAACCTCCATACTCACACAATGTCATGTATGCACACATGCACACATATTCACAGAGAGAGAACACTTAAAGGCTGACTCAGAGATTTCCAAATTACAAAAAGCACCTTGGTGCTTTGTAGTTACTAAGGGCGGGCTAATACATAACCTGACGTAGACTCAATACAAATTGCATCCTCGGGGGATGCAGGAACCTCCAAATAGACTCCTAAAATAATACCATACCACAAGGGGTGTGGTTCCCCCGTGGTGACATATACCCAACATGCACCACGCCATCCATCGACCCTTCTCAGCAGAATTACCATAATGGCGGGGGGTTCGCACAGGGGGACTGGGATGGGAGGGAGTCTACGTCAGGTAAGTATTAGCCAGCCCTTAGTAACATACAAAGCACCACGGTGCTTTTGTAGTAATTGCGTGCTTAATACTTACTCTGAGTAGATCACTACAAATTGCATCAAAGTCAGACAGACTAGCCCGAAGCGAGGAGGAGGTGAGCGAACTTCAGAGCCCCGAAAAAAGGGGAACCAAAGAGATAAAACAAAACAAAAAAGAAGAAAATTAAAAAACAATTAACAGTTTAGGCCAAAGACTAAGGGTCAGAAATTGGCCTGTAACAGTAAGGTACTTAACACCAATAGCTAAAACCCAAAATGCGGTTTTGATGAAGCTCCACGGATAAGCACTGACAATAGAAAACTTGACCTACTCAGGACAAGACTCAAATCTAACAGATATGTCTCAAGAAGGCAGTTTGGAATACAAGAACAGTTATGTATACCATAAACATTAATTGTGAACCCAAGCAAAATGGCCCAAGGTTGAAGAAATTGCTCAAAAGGGAGAGCAAAGAGATGCTCTTACCCACATCTGAGCTGGAATTTGTTACTTCAACCAGTGAACAGGACATACTAAAAGCGTTTGGACGGTCATGATCGAGGGGGAAACGAAAGTTGGTCTGGTATGATATTAACCTCTAGTTATCACAGACCATCTTTCTGGAACGACTTGGCGCCGGCTAAAAGAGCGATGACTGACGGACTACGACTTACAAAGGCGAATACCAAAAGTCGAAATTTGGCCAAAATCAAGGTAAAATTCGTAGAGCTCTTTAGGATAAAATATGCACGGAAGTCAGAGTTATCCCAAAATTCTGTGTACAAGTTGAACGCACGAAAATACTCTCTATCAGACGAGAAATAATAAAATTTTCTTACGTGCGAACAAACAATCATGAAGTTAAATAAATAACGAGAACCAAGTTTTTTTTTTTTTTTTTTTTTACAGATATGTCTCAAGAAGGCAGTTTTGGAATACCAAGACAGTCTGTATACCATAAACATTAATTGTTAACCCAAGCAAAATGGCCCAAGGTTGAAGAAATTGCTCGAGAAGGGAGAGCAAAAAGAGATGCTCTACCACATACTGCGCTGGAATTCGTTACTTCAACCAGCGAACATACATACAAAAAGCGGTTGGACGGTCATGATCGAGGTAACGAAAGTTGTATGATATCACAGACCATCTTTTATGGACGACTTGTCGCCGCTAAATAGACGTGACTGCCGCGACTACGACTACCAAAGGCGAATACCGAAAGTCGAAATTTGGCCACAAAATCAAGCTAAAATTCTCTTAGAGCTCTTTAGGATAAAATATGAGTTATCCCAAAATTCTGTGTACAAGTTGAACGCACGAAAATACTCTCTATCAGACGAGAAATAATAAAATTTTCTTTACATCGGCCCAGTTCAATAAGCAAGATATCAATCGTCAATGAGAACTGAGCCCGCAGCCATGTCTAACAGTGGCAAATATGTCCGTTTAGGGTCATCCAACTGTCTCCCCCCTTCTCTCCAACACAAGACAGAGAGAGAGAGAGAGACAGTGGCGTAGCCAGAGGGGGGGCAGGGGGGGCACGTGCCCCCCCGACCGCTTTGATGGCGTTGTGCGTGATATTAAATACAGAGAGCTCCATAAGACTTCGTTACTACTATCACCTGTTTAGGCAATGGATATTACTATACTAACTACTAGTACTATCTTTGCGTTGGTGTTTGATGATGATGTTACATCTCGACCTAACCCCCCCCCACAGAGGCAGTCAAAGAACAACTGGTATATGACAACTGCCGATTAGAACCCGATGGTAGCCGAGTGACTATGGCACCACTTAAGGTTTTTTTTTTAAACAAGATTAGAGATCGAGGTCAAACGATTGACTCACAGACTTAGAACCCAAGAACTGGCTTCCGAGGATTCAAGACTGAGGTATAAAGGATGACCAGTCATGCTTGGAGACATGAATAGACCACTAAAGAAAGGAGGGTACAAAGGCTGTAACCCACTTGGTTGGTCATAGATGGCCTTTGGAGACCACCATATAAATAGCTAAAATCGCATTATAGGCTAAGCCGGAAGTTAAAGCTATGAGTTGACAATAATTACCACGCCAGATGGTCTTTGACCATATTGAACAAAATAAATCACTGGGAGGGGCTGACAAGTAACGAATCTATGGTGGCCCGGTCGAAACAATGATCTACCGAACGACCGAAAGCAACCAGGAGGAAGCGAAAAACACTTTAGCGCGAACTATTGAAGCAAATGGAGCTAACACTTTTCCGAGCCACGAAATAAGCATAAGTGTAACAGCCGAAGAGACGCGCGACCGAAAATTCACGAGGATTGCTCGGAAAACTAGGCAAGCGAAACGGTTTTACCGAAGGATAAAACAGGACACCCGTTTATTCTGCAATAAAGAAAATACCTGGGCGCTGGAGCAGGTACAAAGCTTCGTGGGCTTCGGAACGGATAAACTCAACTGATGATCGACCGAAGTAGTACCGAGCAATCGAAATCTTCGGGCCGACCGATTGTGGCAATAAAATTGCTAAAAGGTGGCACAACACTCTCCCAAAAAAACGACCGGGCTCCCCTCATGAGCAAGGAAGGAGTGGAAACAACCGAAACGGTGGCCGAAAACGCCGGAGTCGCCACTGAAAATGACTCGGAAGAAACGGAAATAGAAGTGATGGAACTAGTACAACCAGGACCAATCGACTCGGACACAAACCGAGAAAATTCCGCAGAAAAAATGGCGTCGGAAGAGCGAAGCTCAGCGACGCTCGGCTCTTAGTTAGAGATTACCGAATTATCGGAAACTCGGCCCTAGACATAAGAGTCTCAGGGCTTCCGTTTATTTACCTCATACCCAACAACTAGGCTATGCGAGAGGTTGGGTAAACGACTCGGACAAAATGCCCGAGAAATTCCGACAAAAGTGTCGTCAGAAGAGGCCAGAAGCTCAGCAACGAGTGGCTCTTCTTGTGAAGAGATTACCGAATCATTGCCCGATCGGAAACTCGGCCCCAGCCCTAAGAGTCTCGGAGCTCTGTGGGTCAACTTATTTACCTGAGCCAGGCTTTGCCGGGAAGGTTTGGGGTTGAGGACCGAAAAGCAAAAACTACCAGGCTTACTTTCCAGCATAGCTGACCTATCGAACGTGACGATCTCGCATGTTCAAAGCGTCGCATGAAATCACCACATCTCCCAATAGTAAGGGAAATAAAATAGACATGTAATAGATGAAGAACGTGAACCCTAATGGAAATCTTAAGCCAAACATAAAATATTTTCCTCTGAAATAATAATATATAAAATGCCTTTAACATGTGTAAAAAGAAGTTTACAAAGGGAAGACAGGCTGAAAGGGAATCACGAAGGAAGATCACGGGAGACGAATATGGCGGGTTCCCGTGATGAAACGCAACGTCTTTTGTCAAATTATGCACAGGAACGTAGTGGTCAAAACAAGTACCAAATAAAGGCTCCTCCCGAACCTAACAACCTCCAAAACAGGGAGGAAAACAAGGGTGAGGGAGTAAAAAAGGAGGCCTGCAAGGGCTATATAGGTGACAAATACCACTATAGACCTGAAAAAATCGCCCGATTTGATTCAATACTTAGAGTACAGAAAAATACAAACCTTATGGTAGAGTCCAAATTAGAGAAGGAACGAGGGATGGCGTGGTGCATGAGGGGTAATATGTCACCACGGGGGAACAACACCCCTGTTGGGTATGGTTTTATTTTTAGGGAGTATATTTGAGGTCTGCATCCCAGAGAGGATGGGATGCAATTTGTTATATTGAGTCTATGTCAGAGTAAGTATTAAGCCCGCGAGTAACTACACCAGGCGTTATTCATTGGCAAAGAAAATGGAAATAGGATGTAGGATTTTCAAAGACAATTCAAAAGGAAAATTATGAAAAAAAAAAACTGGATTGTGATTTGACATACTCTGACAGCCTAAAAAAACCATGCATGAATAAGGGATTGTTAACAAATGTCCGTATCAGTGGATTTCAGTGGGTTTATTATAACCATATATCGAGTTATTTTTCATTACTATTTTATCACTCTTGAGCCAGGTATGGGACCCATCTAAACGGGCAATCCCCCTTTAATTTTTTCTGTTAATTTGACCACCACCACCATTAAATAGCTTCCAACACAATTGCTAGAATTCCAGTCGGTTATGTGATCAACATCCCCCCCCCCTAACTTAAACTAAAGTTAATGTAAATTTAGTTCAATCCTAGTAGGGTTGCATGATGAAATTTGAACCAGAGACACACATCCCCCACTGGGGCGGCAGTCTGTTGTTATTTGGGGACAATAAATCAATGGATATTTCAAACAGAACAACAAATTATAGTAACATTTTTGTATTACTGCTTCCAGCTCATCTGTCTTAGACCTGAGTTTCGTCTCAGCTCGGCAGGCTCGTCTCTTGTTTATCCACAGTTTTCTTTTAACTGATTCAGTACCTGATGTGTTTGTTATTGCTTCTTGCACTAGATAATGGGAGTAGTGATTAAAAGATGGGGAACAATAAAATTAGTTTAGCTACCAACACTCTATCATAAAGGCCCATAAAATACAGTCAATTTCATCATTGGAATACCCATAGTGATATGCAAATACCCATAGTGATTCTGCATGTAAATCATCCCAAAAAAATGCAATCCTTGCAGTTGGGGCTAATATTTCAAAATGTCTGAGAATTTTCAAATTTTTTAGACAGCTTCATCCGTAACAGGTAATGTGAAAAACAAAGGCATTATTGCAAACTCTGCGTCTATTGGAAATCTACAAGATGGACGGATCGTAGGTATTTAGATCAACCTACCACAGACCGTTTGGTTCATGCTTTTGTGTCCACTAGATTAGGACTGTATTAATTATCTGTGGTGTGGTCTTCTTTCAGTATATTGCTACCGTTACACGTGTTACAGAAACTTCAGCAGTGAGACTTGTCACTTTGAACAAACCAATATGATCACATTCGCCCTGTTCTGAACAATCTACAAGGCTTAAAAAATAATTTTAAAGACGCATCCGTTTCCAAATCTTACTCATTACCTATAAGGTACGAAATGGTATGGCTCCCAAGTACATCGAGGAACTCATCTCAGATTATAATCCAAGTAGTCTAATCGTTCATCGTCGAACGGTCTTTTGGCTGGTCCACGAAGTAAGACTAGGATGGGTATTGTGGCTGTTTGCCATTGCAGCTCCCAGTATGTGGAACAGCCTCCCGGTGGTTGTTAGAAATGCACCAACTGTTCCACTTCTTAAAAACTAGATGAAGACAGTACTTTTTTTTTGAGTCGAGTGAGTTAGTGTTGGCGTTGGCAAGTGGTCATATGATGAACATCTTTCTTCTTTTTTAATCATGCATGAATGTTTAAAATCATAGTTTATATTTAGTTCGATTGTATTTCATTTAATTTATCGATAAGAAACTTAATTTTTTGGTGGTTTGCGTGATTATGCTTACAGTTGCTTAGATACTTTGTTCTGTAGCCACTTTATAAGTGACAATCTTATTATTATTAACTCTACTCAAATCCCCTTCCAGGTGTTGTCGATGTGATTTTCACGTTTGTGTTGGAACAAATAAAAAAAGTTGAACTAAAAGTATAAGTCGGTAGTGTGTTATCCAGGGATCTTTAATTGCCTCTGGTGTAGTGCAAGTTTATCTGTACTTCATATTGCTAGGATTACAAATTAGCAGTTGGCCAACTTGGAATTTCTTATTTTTCGTAAGTCTGTTAAATCCATGTGAATATTATAATTTGCACCATGAATTATGTTTGTGTTTCCAGTTCTAGATGAATATTAATAGAAAAAAAAAAAACAGTATCCACTGAAATATAACACCAAAATTGACATTTAAAAATTTTGGAAATTGATAAAACATCGACAACTGATAATTATGCTGTAAATGTGACATACTGGTATACCACAATGAGAATAAATGGAGATGATCGCCTTTTGTACTGCAATTGTACAAAGATACAAATGGGGTGTATTTCATAACAAGCAACATACATTCCACTTGAAGTGTTCTCCAATATACTTAGGATAGGGGTACATGTATATCCGATTCCGCATTTCGGATTCAAACATGTTAATAAAAGGTTCTCAAAGATCAACACATGCATCCGCGTAAAATATGCATAAGCATGATGCAGGAGTTGTGATTTGAGATGAACCACGGGGAACATGTTTTGAATCCCTTTAAAATGAAAATACCTTACGGAAAAAATTATTAAGTCATGTATAGGGAATATAATTATTCTTTATAACATGAAAATGTTACCAGTTGACAGAAATATTTACTAGTAATATATTTAGCAAAAAGCTAAAAGCAAAAACGATGAGTTTGGCATGTTAACTTGCTTAAGTTTGCACGGGTGTCCTTGCCATACTGGAGTTCCAATTGTGAGAACAGTGGTGAATAAGCGTCAATTTCGTGTGGACACGGCGCTGTGTGGGACATGCTAATTTGCACATCAACTATGGGTTGATAACAAATCAACAACGGTCCGCGCCTTTACAATGATAGACGCGAGTTGTTGAAATACATTCTTCCCTTGTGCGTATTATGATAAGGGAATAAAGTCATCAGATTTACAGGGGGGAATGGAGGATTGGGGAATTAAAACAAATGTTGTAAATGAGGGAAGGGAATATGGAATTTTTCAGCAAGTGGAGAGAGCCACAGAGGGACCATTAAACCCCTGTTAAATGGAGAAAGGAAATTTTCTAAATGGGAGGGGGAATGCCAGAGATTTTTGTAAAGGGAAGCGGGAAATGTGTACTATTTGCCCCCCCCCCCAAACTGATCTCCATTCCCCCCCTCCGGCATAAATAACAAACTCTCTTCTGAGAGGCCCAGGGTATAGTACATACCACTACAACATATCCTTTGTGCACTGCATCAATGTAATGGCGTAACAATCCGGTGACACGAGACGTAGTACATCCACTTGATGGGAATTCACTAAAGCACGGCATAATGTACTCCCCATGAGACATAGCTGATTATGCAGGGGTAGACATACCCTTTATGCTGTTAGGCATCACACACATCGTAGTTTACATGAGGATGTAAAATGCATCATCCTTTTTACAGTCTCAATTACCAGGGATATGTAGTGTGACTCTATAATTAAATATGATAGCAGAATGATTCAGCTTTTTGGATCTGCACATACAAGTCGTCGGGCCTCGGTATTATTTTAGGAGTATATTTGGAGGTTCTGCATCCCCAGAGAGGATGCAATTTGTATTGAGTCTACGTCAGAGTAAGTATTAAGCCCGCAAGTAACACACCAGCTTTCATAATTTGCAAAGAAAATGGAAATAGGATGTAGGGTTTTCAAATGAAAATTCAAAATGTAAAATTATGAAAAAAAACAACTGGATTTTGTGATTTATACATATCTGACAGCTAAAACCATCATGAATCATGTGATTGTTCAACAAATGTCCGTATCATTGATTTTCATTTGTTTTATTATAACCATATATCGAGTTATTTTTCATTACTATTTTATCACTCTTGAGCCAGCTATGGGACCCATCTTAAATCGGGCCATCCCCCTTTAATTTTTCTGTAATTTGACACCACACTACATTATAATAGCTTCCAACACAATTTTGCATAGAATTTCCATGTCGTGTATGTGATCAACATAATCTTAAACTAAAGTTAAATGTAAATTTAGTTCAATCCTAGTAGGGTTGAAATTTGAACCAGAGACAACAACATCCCCCACTGCGGGGGCAGTCTGTTGTATTTGGGGAAATAATCAATGGATTATTTCAAAATCAGAACAACAAATTCTAGTCAACATTTTTGTACTTACTGCTTCCAGCTCATCTGTCTTAGACCTGAGTTCAGCATCTCTAGCTCGCAGCTCGTCTCTCTGTTTATCCACAGTTTCTTTTAACTGATTCAGTACCTTGATGGTTTCTTGCTCTTGCACTATAATTGGGAGTGATAAAAGATGGGGGAACAATTATAAATTAGTTTAGCTACCATCACAGCTACTATCATAAATGGCCCATAAATACAGTCAATTTCATCATTGGAATACCCATAGTGATATGCAAATACCCATAGTGATATGCATGTACAGATCATCCCAAAATAAATGCAATCCTTGCAGTTGGTGCTATTATTTCAAAATGTCTGAGAATTTTTCAAATTTTTAAGACAGATCCAGTTCACTGGTAATGAAAACAAAGGCATTATGCAACTCTGCGTCTTTTGGAATCTACAAGATTGGACGGATCCGTAGGTATTTAGATCAACCTACCACAGTACGTTTGGTTCATGCTTTTGTGTCCACTAGATTAGACTGTATTAATTCTCTGTTGTGTGGTCTTCTTTTCAGTCATATTGCACCTTTACAACGTGTACAGAACTCAGCAGTGAGACTTGTCACTTTGACAAACCAATATGATCACATTTCGCCTGTTCTGAACAATCTACACTGGCTAAAAATTAAAGACCGCATCCGTTTCAAAATCTTACTCATTACCTATAAGATACGAAATGGTATGGCTCCAAAGTACCAAGTACATCGAGGAACTTATCTCAGATTATAATCCAAGTATTTCTCTACGTTCATCGTCGAAAGGTCTTCTTAGTGCTGGTCCACGAAGTAAGACTATGTATGGGTATTGGGCTTTTGCCATTGCAGCTCCCCGTATGTGGAACAGCCTCCCGGTGGATGTTTGAAATGCACCAACTGTTTCCACTTATAAAAACTAGACTGAAGACATACTTTTTTTTTTTTATCAGAGTGAGTTAGTTTGGGTGGCAATTGGTCATATGCTGAACCTCTTTCTTTCTTTTTTAATCATGCATTGAAATGTTAAATCATTAGGTTTATATTTAGTTTATATTGTATTTCATTTAATTTATAGATTAAGAAACTCTATTTTTTGGTGTGTTTGCGTGATTATGTACAGTGCTTAGATACTTTGTTGTAGCACTTTATAAGTGACAATTATTATTATTATTAACTCTACCTCAAATTACCCCATTCCAGTGTGTTGTCTGTATGTGATTTTTCACTGTTTGTGTAACAAATAAAAAAAGTTGAACTAAAGTAAGTCGGTATTGTTTTATCCAGGATCTTTAATTGCCTCTGTTTAGTGCAATGTTTATCTGTACTCATATTTCTAGGATACTAACTTAGCAGTTGGGCCAAATTGGAATTTCTTTTATTTTTCGTAAGTCTGTTAAATCCATGTGAATATTATAATTTGCACCATGAATTCATGTATGTTGTTTCCTAGTTCTAGTATGAATCATTTAATAGAAAAAAAAAACAGTATCCACTGAAATATAACACAAAATTGAAACATTGGTAAAAAATTTTTTGGAAATTGTAAACATCGACACTGTATATGCTGTACATAGTGTACATACTGGTATACCACAATGAGAATACATTGGAGATGATCTCCTTTTGTACTGCATTATTGTACAAAAGGAGTACAATGGGGTGTATTTCATAACAAGCTAAATACATTCACCTTGAGTGTTTCTCAATATACTTAGGATAGGGGTACATGTATATCCGATTCCGCATTTCGGATTCAAACATGTTATAGAAAGGTTCATCAAAGATCAACAACGATGCATCCGCGGATAAAAATATGCAGAAGCATTGGATGCAGAGTTGTTGATTTGAGATGAGCCACTCTGTAACATGTTTGAATCCCTTTAAAAATGAAAATCCTTATGAAAACTTATTAATATCATGTATAGAGGAATATAATTATTCTCATTATAACATTAAAATGTTACCAGTTTGACAGAAATATTTCCTAGTAATATATTTTAGCAAAATCTAAAGCAAAACGATAGTTTTGGCATGTTACTTGCTTTACAGTTTGCACCTGATGTCCTTGCACATACTCGGAGTTCCAATTGTGACGAACAGTGCGTCAAATAAGCGTCACATTTCCGTGAACACTGCGCCATGTGTGACGTGCTAATTTGCATATCAACTATGGGTTGATAACAAATCAACAACGGTACGCTCCTTTACAATGATATACGGCGAGTTGTTGAAATTACATTCTTCCCTTGTGCGTATGATAAGGGAGTCATCATTATTTACATGGGGGGAATGGAGGATTTGAGAGGAATACAAACAAATTTTGTAAATGAGAGGAAGGGAATATGAATTTTTCATCAAGGGGAGAGAGCCACAGAGGGAACATTAACCTTTAAATGGAGAAATTTCATAAAATGGGAGGGGGGGAATGCAGATTTTTTTCATGGAAGGAATGTGAAATATTTTTGGCCCCACCCCCCAATTGATCCTCCTTCCCCCCTCCCGGCTAAATAACAACCTCTCTCTGAGAGCCCAGGGTAATATCTACACGGACACTACATACATCTCCTTTTTTGCACTGCACTCAATGTACTTACGTGGCGTACCCAATCAGTTGACACGACGACTTAGTACTTCACTTGATGTAATTCACTAAGCACTGCATAATGGTACTTACCCATATGAACAGACGCTTGATTATGATGGGTAGACAATACCATTTATGCTGGTTAGGCTCACACACATAGTAGTTTACATGAGGATGTACTAAATGCAGTCATCCTTTTTACGGTATCAATATACACAGGAATATGGTAGTGTGCCTCTGATAATAAGTACTGATTAGGCAGGAATTATTCAGCTTTTTGGATCTGCACATACAAGTTGTCGGCCTCGTCACATAGTGACGTATTCGACATTTTGGACTTTTTAGAGAAATTTGGCATGTACGTTTGTTTTGTACTATTCTACATTTTCACCAAATTTTAAACCTCAAAGTGGCTTAATTAGTAAAATATTAATTAACTAATTATGACGTATTTACAAAACGTTAATTGTCCGCATCACATAACGATGTATTTGTCAAAAATCTATACTGCGCAGGCCCATAGCATCGTATCTGCATTTTGAAGTATTCGCCGCGTCACATAGTGACGTATTTGTGGGACGTATTTTGCAGTTCACGGTAGAATTGGTATTTTGTCGTTTTCACATAGTGACGTATTTGCGCAAACGCGTCACATAACAACGTATTTGCGCGTCGTATTTGTTATTTATACGTTGAAATTCCTATTTTGTCGTTTTCACATATTGTCGTATTTTATTTAACATCATCTTTTCGCATATCTAAATAAATTGGAAGCTGATTAGTTAAATATATTTGAAAGTTAACTTATTTCGGCGATTTTCTACTAGGTTTTAATTGAAATATATGTCTTAAAGGGGGATGGCCCGATTTAAGGATATGAAGTTTTCATCTTAATAGATTGGCCTTCACCCAAAAACCCCACCTGTAAAGTTTCGCGCCGATATTTCAATGCGTTTTCATGTGAGAGCAGAAAACGTGATTTCGTAAGCCCCATAGAGTACTGTGTAAAATTAATATTGGTCGACCAAATTGGGGTACATTTTCGCTCATTACTTCCAAACCAAACATCCTTTGGCCCTAAGATTTCACAGAGTAAATTAGAAAAATAGTAGCTTTCTTCTGATACCAAAATGTTGACCACTTCCGGTAAAATCTGGGCTTCTAGGGACGAGGCTATTAGCGATCGGGCCATGGACCTTAATTAACAATATGGGGCAAATTAAATCGCAAAATCTTTAAAGCCGTTTTTCTCGAAATGCGTATTTTGCAAATACATCAGTATGTGACGCGGCCGACGAAGTGTTCCATGTTAATGGACTTGTAGTGTGGGTATGGGTACAACAACTGTGGATATGGGTACCGGTACAAAACAATGTGTACCCGTACCTATGGTCTTGTATCCATACCCATACCTGTACCCATGATGAAGTCTGCAGTATTCTTTATCAGTCTGCAAAATTCAGAAGCGTACCTATCTGGTACTGATCAACAGGGACCTTTAATATGACAAGATTAAAAAAATAAATTTCTTTATGAACAACAAACTCACACAGCAACTTCACATCATGACATCTCTCTGACACATACCCATTTCAGAGGCATCCAACTTTTGCTGCTCAGTCAGCTGTTGTTTTAAATGCCGGTTCTCCCTCTGTATCCTATCTGCTACATTCATCAGATCAATCTCCTCATTCTTAATCAACTCTTCAAGCTGTCTAATCTCCTGCAGAAGCATTCAGAAATTGAAAAAAAATATTCATGATCAATGTGTAAATGACTGGCATGAATAATTTCTTTAAAAAAAAATGTGAAACTAGGCAAAAATACCTGCAATCATGCTGAAATATTGAAATTGAACACATCTAAATTCTGGCAAAAATTAAAAAAAAAATAACCTAAAAATTCTCATGCCTAATTTTAAGAACACAAAATGGATAGAGGCATATGGTGGTTATGCAATGTGACCATTTGGAATAATTACATTATACTCTTTGCACCTACTCTACATCACATGCTTTATTCTGTTAACAGAATAAAGAACGATACAGTAGCTGCAAAGGGTATAAAGTAAATATGTTTCATTTTGTCTTGCAACTAAGTCTAAACTTATGTTTCTTCCTGAGTGTAAACTTCTGAATTCCCATGCCAAAACAATAACAAGAGCTTTCCTTCCCACGCCAACACTAACAATATCAGATTGCCAGAAAAGCAAGGTGTAGGATGTGTCAATGTCCAATTTCCACTTGTAATAGAGAGGCCTCGCATGCTCAGTCAGTTGCATATACTCATAATTTCTTGGACAGTTTGGAACGTACGCCCGCTTCCCCGCCAAAACGGCGCGCCATCTGGTTGCACATAGACGCAGAACACGCAACGAGCAACGCGCGCGTTTGTTTTGTCCAAGAAATTATGGCCCAGAGTATAACTACTATAATTGCTGTCATAATTTCTCAAACAAATTGCATGCACTTCTGTTGAATTGCGTATTGGATTCCTGTTGTTAAGCATTCGTCACACACTTCCGGGTTTATGCACGCGTAGGCAGAATATTGTTTCAAATTACTGACGAAATTATATTACTTCTAAACTCTTATGACTTTCAAAAGAAAAACATGTGCATGTTACATATTTTCAAATATCCCGCCAAATGTAGTTCATACTTTGATCAGCAACCCAAGTTCTTCTAGGTCACATGTTGAATTGATATGAATGACAGTTGCTATGGAAATGAGCACCTTTTGTTAGAGGGCACGCATGGGTCAAGTGGATAGTCTATCTGAGAATAAATCCATCCGACCAATATCGCAATGATAATAGTCATCTTCAAAAGCAACAACTAAGCAAAACAATTTATGATGCAGCATTCAGCACACTATTATTAAAAAGCAATATAGCTGAACTACAAACCCCTGTACTTTAGTGACAACACCGTAGCGTGGTATCCCCGGTCATGGGAATGGGGCCCTTTGGGCCGTGGATTCAAGACCAACCCAAATTTCCGACTTTTCTCCTTCCCCTCTTCTATTATTACTTCATTCCCTCCCGGGAGATAGGCTAGAAACAGATGGGGCATTAGGGTTAATGATAGTTCCGATGCCAATCTTGTTGACCTTCCTGGTTATAACGTGGAAAATTGCATTCGATCCAACAGGAATGGTAGACGTGCTTCACTATTTATTAATTCAGATATTCATTATGTTCTTAGAACCAATTTCAATTTTGATTGCACTGATCTTTATTGAAATAACCCATCCATATAAAACCATTATAGGTATTATTTACAAGCCAGAATAAGTCATTGTTATGATTTTATGTCACAACTTGAAAAAACATTGATTGCGATAACAAAAGAGAAAAAAAATGCTACATCACGGGAGACTTCAATCTTGACCTCTTGACATGTGAGTAGGCCCAAAGTCAACAATTTCATCAACTTGATTTATTCAAACAATTTTTTTCCTTGTATTGATAGGCCTACATGCAAAAATTCATTGCTTGACAATATTTTCGCCAATGACATTTTACAGGTGATTAAATCTGGTGCGATAATTACCGACTTATCCGATCACTTTCTAATATTTTTGTTCACCTCCAAAACTTCCCATTATCAAACAAAATCTGACCCTCAATTTATTGAATACAGGCAATTAAAACCGGATAACATAAAGCGTCTCAAGAATGCCCTCTCCATTGTTAACTGGGATTTCGTATAGCAAGATGACGATCCCAAATCCGCTTACAACAAATTCATTGATAAATTCACTAGTCTCAAGAACGTCCACTGCCCAATTGTTAAGACTAGATTATCTAAGCAACAAAGCATAATACTCCTATCATAGCCTTGGATCACAAAAGGTCTTATTAAATCAATTCAATCTAAAGATAAATATTTAAAGTATTGTATTAAATAGAGTACAAGACCAGATATTAATCTAAAAATACAAATTGAAAATAATTACATCAGTGAGGTAAACACCACTAAATTTATTGGAGTACTTATTGACAACCTTTCTTGGCACTTTCACATGGCGCACATATCTAAAATTGTCTCTAAATACAATAATATAATCTGCAAAGTCTGTCCTTATCTTCCCCCAACTTCCCTTAGCACCCTATACAATACTTTTATCCTCCCCTATCTTAAGTTACTGTGCAATTGTATAGGCTGACAAAAATAATTCACTTCTCAACTCTCTCTTCCTGCTACAGAAAAGGGCAATTCTCACCTGTACTAATTCCTCATTGCTGGCCCACACAGATCCATTATTTCACTCCATATGCATGAACATGTTAAAACTTCCCAATATTTATCTTTTCCAACTGGGTATATGTACAAATTTCAACACAATTTGCTACCTCCATGTCTACCTGAATCCATTTTTTTAAAAAGAAATGATCAGATCCATTCAAATGACACTCGCAAAGCTTTGGACTTTCACATTAAATCCTACAAACACAAAACTAGTAGAGAATACAGTTAAAACTCAGGGAGCACTACTTTGGAACAGTATAGATGTCACTATAAAAAAAGTCCTTCACTCTCATCTTTTAGAAAACGCTTCGAACGATTTCTTATCAGTTCTTACCAGGCAAATTAAGCTTTACTTTTGTGTTCTTTATCATGTGCCCAATATCACTGTCCTGTTTTCCTTTTAGCATTGCTGTCATCCTCCCCTTCCCTGTCTTTATTGTGTAAAGGCCCGTTCATACTTCACTGCACTGCAGTACTGCACTGCAGTACTGCACTGCAGTACTGCAATGCAGCCTACCCAAAATTGTTAATGCAATCACTTGCAGTATGCTGCAATGCAATGCAGTACTGCAACGAAGTTGAAATTATTTTAACTGGTGATGCATCAAGATGCAGTACGTCAATTTTATGGCATTCCCTCGCAGGTTTACTGCAACATACTGCAACCCGTGACCTGCAGTGACCTGGGTTGACCTGCAGTAAATCGATTAGGAGTGCAGCAGAAGTGACGGAACATTGCAGTAAATTTACTGCACAGCAATGCAGTGAAGTGGAAGTATGAATGAACCTTAAGGAGTTTGGGTCATATATCAACTTTGGCATCGTTCCAAGCCTCAATATCTTCCGAAATGTCTTCCGCAGCCTGAAGCGTCGATTGCCCGCGCTTAACATGCAAGAGCGCACATCCCGCGTAGCAAGAATTTTTATGCAAAATAAAAACATTCTTTACGCACGAGCGCGCGAGTAGGGTGGATGCATGGGACCTTTGAACATTTCCTTTATTTTCCTTTGTTCAGCACTGGTTTCTTCATTGTGTTTCTCCCTGGCATCCTGGAGGCAGTGAGGAATGGGAGATGGGAAATTGGCCCTCCCCATTAGAGCGTTATTTGTCTCGAACAGAGACTTGTGGCTGTCCCCTTAGTCTCAGCAGTAAAATTACCCAAATTTACATGAATTTCGTGATTATTGTTAGTCCCTCATTTCCTCCACAACATATATAATTTCTGGTGCTTTCACTTTTTGAAAAATAGTATATATTGATTAGTTCAATTCGTAATATGTAGATATATGAGAGTCAAGCCCGATACAAGGCCTCACTATGCTTAAACTGCGCAAATGGTGCCTTTGCATTAGGCCTATTTCGATTATTTTTGGTAATTCATACTATATAATCAAATAGAGAAAAATCTCTTAGCTTACCCAATGTTCCGAATTAGGGTTCGGTATTCATTTCTGCTGGAAAAATGTTTGCTGTTTATTTGTGGGAACAGTGGGCCCTTCGAATAGTGTTTGTTGCCTTTCCCATATAGTTATTTAATTAGAAAATGTGAAATATTCCTGTTAAATTCGAGGGGTCAGGTGAAGAATCCTCATTGACATGTCGGTCTTTTAAGACAAAATCTATATCAAAACCCTAATATAAGAAGTCTAAACTGGGAGTAATGCCGCCTCTCCTATCACAAACTGCAGAATATAGGATTTAACAAAAAGTATGATAACACGAAACTCGGATTCAGAACATAAAAGATAAAAAGGTAAAAGCGAATGTTATAGGCCTAAATCGAAATAATCGATACTCGCTGGTCACGCAACACTCAGTGACACGCGCTCAACACGTTGCGTATTAATCTGCGTTTTTGTTGGAGCTGTACGAACTAAGATGGCGCAAGGGTTCATTTTTTCAAGAAAAATAAGGATTTTCACATGAATATCTCAAAAGGGTGCTCGGTGACCCCATGATTTTTTTGTTTTATTAGAAAGCTGACATGAGTGCGCAACTTATATAAAAAAAATCACAACAAATTATGGCTAAATTTTTAGCTATAACCAAAAATGTCCTCGAAAAAATGATTTTTCCATAGACCTCTGTAGTTAATTTTGGCGAATAATGTGTATTTTGTAATGGTTTTAACTCAAAAGTGACATCGGTGACCCCCTATTTTTTTCTTGAATTTTTCCATCATATCGATGAAACCGTGTTTATGCGAAGTTTGAAAGAAAGTATATATGACCCAAACCCCTTAAGTCTCTGTTGTGGCCCTGTCTCATGACTTGTTATGTATTTTTACATCTAATTCGTATTATTCCCTTTTCCTGATTTCTTCGGTATGTTGGTCCATATTGATTATCCTACATTTTTGCTTTTGTTTTTCCAAATTTTTTTTTTTTTTTTGTGTGACCAATGGCATTGCATTATCGCTCTGAGTTTTTTTTGCATTGTTCTCGTCCAGTCATCTTTATTATATACAATTACCTACACATACTATTTGATTTTAAAATTGCGTTTCATATTGTATTTATAACTCTTGTCCAGACATCTGATACTGTAACTATGTTTTATGACAATAAATTATATGAATACGGTATCAGTCACACTTTCTTATTAAATAGAGACAAACAGCGTTTTTTGCTTATTCCACTTCCCGGTGGGTGCACACACACCTTGGCGGGTATTCTGAAAGGGAGTCAAACTTTAGACCCAGGTTTAAATCAGTTAGCCTCTGATGGAACTTTTTTTCCTTTCAACATCTCTGAACAGTTCAGTGTAATGATTAACAAAATTCCTCTCACCCGTTTTTTAACTTTCATTCATACTGGTGAAAGAAAAAAGGGGTCATTCTTGTAGGACTAACTTTGATTTAAACCTGGGTCTTAAATTTAGAATCCCTTTCAGAAACCAGCCAGAGAGATTGAGTATTATCACCGATACAGGTACCTCAAGAGTGGCTCAAAGCCTTAAAAGTCCAGAAATGAGATGATAAACCTAGAGTCCCAAATTCGTGACCGGGTGCATTCCATTCCAATAAACTTGGCCACAAAAAAGAATACACTACAAGTGACATCATAAGTGAAAACTATGATTTTATCAGTGCCATGAATAGATGCCTCACACCAGTCACCTGGATATTGCTATTACTCTCTGAAAAATCAATTGTCACTAATGCGGTCATCACCAACCCAAAATATTGATCTTTTCTCGCCCCTCCTGTAGACCTTACCACCACATCCAATTCTATTTGCCATTTCCTGGGACCTTTAAGATAGCCTAAACTTAGTCATCCCACTCTAACCAATGTGGGAATATTGGCCAATAGGACACCTAATGGCCCAATAGACCCTATGTTTGTACTGCCCTTTGAAGTTATCGTTTACATTACACTGTAGGTCACCATATGGTTTTTTTGAATTTTTTACTAAGGACAATTTGTTATTATCTCTCCTGAAATGGCCGCGCAGCTAAATTGCTGAAAAAACAATCCTGGTGCGCTTGGTCGGGTTGAACTGGCAACCTCCCGCATTACTAGCCGTTCGCTTTACCAATTAGCTAGTCTCGTGCCCGAGCAAGGCTCGTGCGCGGAGTGCCCACTCTCTTTTTCCCTTAGCGCGTTTGACCAGACTCCTCTCTATTATGTTTGCTGTGGGTGGTTCGCCCCTCCTCCGCCACACGAGTGTGTTTACTTTTCCTGTTACTTTTTCCCCAGCATTGAATAATGCTGGTTACCACCCATTTGTTACCCTGGGGGTATAAGGATAATTAAGGTAAAGTGCCCTACTCAAGGGCACTGACACTTTGCCGCCGTGGGAACCGAACCCACGCCTTTGGATGTGTGGACGAGCGGGGCCTCAATCCACTGGACCAACACGTGCCCTCTTAAGCTAAAGCGCCAGGTTTGGTAAAGAAGGGATGGATTTTAATCATATATAATTCATCCGACGGCTTTCATCACTGTTCCTATCGGATAGCATCACAATGGTATATTTACATATAACTACATCACATAAGGCCCCACATGTTCGTATTTGACAAGTAGAAACTGTGTGGGTGGCCCTTAATCAATTATTGGTTTGTGTTTGTTGCGCGGGAAATTGTAAGCCAACATTTTGTAGTACTGTGTGTAAGTAACTTTGAACTTTCCAACCAGGGTCAAATGTTTGAGACCTGTTCAAGAAGATGTTGTGTGCCCTGATGTAGCAGTTGTCAGAACTACTCCATGAAAACACTGCGGGAGTAACATGCGAACTCGTATTTACGTGATTCGTAAATATGTCCCCGCCGAATGTTTGCGATCACCAACATGCAATAAATGCAACTCAACACCCCACCCCCCCCTCCTTAACCCACCCCCCAAAATTCCCACATCGCCCCAACACCCCGCAAAAACCACCCCCCTCCCCAACCACCCCGCAAACCCCGACGCCCTCTTTAAAACCCCCCACAACTCCCCACCCCTCATCCCAACACCCCCGCAACACCACCCCCCGCGTACCACCCCTCAAAACAACACCCCACCCCCATACCAGTTTAACAGCCTCCCCTTCGCCACCTCCCCCCCCCGCAACCCGCCATTCCCCTCCCAACCCCACCACATCCTCATCCCTCCCCACCACATAACAACTCTCTCCCACCCCCTCCCCACACCATACAACAACTCCACTCCCTCCCAACACCATACACACTCCCTCCCCACACCATCAACCCCACCCCCTCCCCAACACCATACAACACTCCACCCCCCCATCCCCACCCCCATATCAACACTCCAACCCCCTCCCCACCCACCGCCACACACCCCCCCTCCCCAACACCCTGCAATACTACCCACACCCCCTCCCCCACACACCCGCAATACCCAACCCCTCCCCCAAAACCCACACTACTACCCTCCCCCTCCCCACACCCGCAATAACCACACCCTCCCAACCCCCCGCAATACCCAAACCCCTCCCCGACAACACCCAACCCACACCTCCCCAACACCCCCGCAACAACACCCTAACCCCCCCTCCCCAACACCCCCGCATCCTAACAACCCTACCCCCTCCCCTTCCCACACCCCCGGCAATCCAACCCCCTCCACACCCCGCCACACCCGACCCCCTCCCACACCCCGCAATACCCCAACCCCCTCCCCACATCCCCGCAACCAACAGCCCTCCACCTACCCCCTCCCCAACAACCCTCAATACCCAACCCCCTTCCCAACCCCCACAACCACCTACCCCTCCCCAACACCCCACAATCCCTACCCACCACCCCCTCCCCCAAACACCCCTCCATAACGCCCACCCCCTCCCCAACAACCCCGCAACCTCACACCCCACCCCTCCCCACACTCACCCTCCCCTATAAGCAGAGTCTCATGTTAGCGAAGGAAATTGCCTTCCGATGACCTACCGTTCAGAGATACATCAATTACGCATATTTAATTAGCTCATTGCCTAACCTACCGCATGTATCCACACATACTTCTTTCAATTGCAAAAAAGATGTGTTCCCTCATGCCAGGCTTTTCATGCAGCGCAGGAAGTTTTTAAGTATCCGATGTACCGTTTTTCAAAAATAATAGGCAATTAAGCCTGATTTTTGCATATAAATTAGCTCATGTGGCATACTCAATTTGCCCGAATCGCCCCAAAATCTAATCGGGTCGGGAAACTCTTCACCCGCTTCCTTCCACCAAGTTAATCATTAAAACGCCTTTACTTTACGGAACTCCAGAAAAACTTGTACACCGGCCTGGCAGGAACATTTCTCATAAATTATGCAAGGTTATACTTAATTAGCATATGACGGCCACAATCTAATCAGGTGAGAACTCAGCAGCCTGCTTTCTTTCACCAAGTTACACACATGCTTTCATGCAGCGCCGGAATTTGAGTATCCGCTGTACCGTTTCCAAAATTAGCAATTAAGCTGATTTTGCATATGATTAGCTATTTGCATACTCAATTTGCCCCGAAATACACGCCCAAATCTAATCGGGTCGAGAATTCTTTCGCCCTCTTCCTTCCACCAAGTTACACAGCAATATAGCCGCCTTATACTACGGAACTCCAGCAAACTTGTACACAGGCCTTTTTTTTTTTTTTTTTAAAATTAATGCAAATTAAGATACTTAATTTAGCATATTTTACGGCCCAAATTCTATCAGGTTCTCGAACTCACATCAGGCCTGCTTCCTTTCCACCAAGTTCATCATTGTAGCCCCTTACGGAACTCCAATAAATCTTATACAACATGGTTTACATTTTGTCCAGACGGACGAACCGACTGAACGAGAACCTGCGCCTTCATAGTTCCCCCCACCGTTCCGAACTGTTTCGCGGGGACATTAGCTAACAGAAACAAAGTGCTTTCTTTCCACACCCCTTTGGTAAAAAACGTGGCCAGGGCAGTGTAAAATAGACCTTTTCCAATCAACTCACTCCACAAGTGTAGTGTATGTGTTCGAATAAGATGTAGTATCAGATAATCTACATAACTGTCATCATATCTAATATTTCAGGTCCAACCCACTTATCAAAGTAAGCCAGAGTACCACTAATGAGTGGATTCTTCTGAGCAATCTGGCTGAAATTGGGATCAAGCAATATGGCACGAGTAGAATTGGGAAATTTGGGAAAGAAATGCTCCTTTTGATCTGGCCAGCCATGACCTTTACCCCAATTAATAATTTACCAGAGGTGCATACGTAGAGGGTTCTTTGAAATCAATCATCCCCATGATAACATATAGCATTAATATGCTATATCTGTACTGTTTACGAAACCAATTCCATACTTCGGGATACAAAGTGTTCCAAATGTTTAAGAACCACAAACCTTTCATAATCATGGCCACAAAGTCCCTAAGGTGGCTAATGATTGTCAAATCGGTGTTTTTATGTGTTACGATAGATTTTTGTTGGGATCAACATGATGACCCTAATGCGGTGAAAATTGTCCCAATTGGGTTGCATTGTGGATGACTCAATACTCCCTCTGGTGCATGCTATATGATGGTCTTCTAATGTGCAAGGATTTTGCATGTATCTGATGTCGTTTTTAAGCGATAACGCAACTAAACATTTTCATTAACTCTTTGCATACAAACCTGCAATTACAACCACCAAAAGATGTGTGGCTATGATGATCTTTCATCAGGAAAAGATTCTGCCTATCTGATGTATTTGTCTTAAGCGATCATCATTACACCTATTTAATTTAGCTCATTTGCATCCTAACCTGCAAAATCAACAAATGAAGATTCCATCCTGCGATGGCGTGTCCGTGGTAGCGAAGGAAGTTTTTGCATATCGATGCAACCCTGCATAGATACAGCAATTATGCATTAGTTAGTACTCGTTTTACATAGACTTCACTTGTATTGGGTCGATTTTTTTCATTTTGCACTCAAATCTACTCAGGTCAAGAACAACGTCAACCTAAATTACCATGCTACTTTTTGGGCCAGTTCGTCAGTTTCCACTTTCTTCCATCTGTATTTGAGGTTAAGCTGCATGCTTTTCTTCCTGTCCCTCCCCATCATTTCTGATCCAAGATAAGATCTTCTTCTTCTCACAATTGGCTCAATCTTGGTTTTGTCTTTGGTCTTTTTTGTTTGAAACTAGTGCTTCTACGATGTTCTTAACACCCTACACCGAACACCATAACCAATATTAAATGCTCATTTGAAATATAAAAAAAAGCCTGTTTCACATGGTCACAGAACTCCCAAGGGTTTGAAACTCCGAGTTGAAAATTTAATTCCAATTATTTTACTTCACTCCAAATTGTGTCCACACATGGGCCCAAACTCTGAAATCATCCCCCTGACCATTCTCCCCCATTTCTCATATCAGAGTGTAGACCAAAAGTCAACACACCGGAAGCCGTGGACTTTTGTCCCGTGGTGATATTCAAACACACGGATTTGTCAACAAAGCTGACCTTGCGATGTCCCTCCTCTCACTCTCCCCCCCCCGAAGCCTGTCCACACGGTAAAGCACACTCCAAACACTCCATAGTGTTATTGGAGGATGAGCTTCAACCCTCAAGTTTTTTAGGTGATAAAACCCCTCTCCGACCCTTGATAAACTCTGGAGTGTAAAACCTGAATGCGTCCACATGGTCAAAAACACCGATCAACACTCCAGAGTTATGAAACTCCGCCGTTTCCCATCAATCCGTTGTGGACATTACTACTATGAACCTATTCAGTGGTTGAGTGGTGAACCTAGTTTTAATAATTATTTGGTTCAGTTTTCAATTCCAAAAGTTACATACAAAACTCCCACATACTGCACTTTTTTTTTCTTCACAGAAGGAAGCATGCCTTATGGTTGTCAGGTGATTCTTCATCTTCTCTGGTAATTACCAAAACCATTAAAAAAAAACAATTTAAACTCAAATGTTAACACTAAAATTGAAAATAAAAAAGTGAAAATCAGTACAACGTAATTTGAAAAATGGATACAAGTATTTACTTACTGCAGGTAAGGTGGGTGACCCAAATTGACAACCTTGTCCCTACTGATTTTAAACACTCCATTAAATGAGATTTGGTCTCGGAAAAACATATTCTTTTTTTATATATCCAGTGAAATTTAAGCCCCAAACCCAGTGAAAGGGTTTTTCTTTTGGTGTTATGAACCAATCTCTCCATGTAATTGACTACATAACAAACCACATCCCTGGCATACAAAATTGTAATCTTACCCACCCATCAACCCCCACCTCCTCCAGGAAGGAAGGCAACTTAAACCTCTTTTAAGGTACATTTACACAACATTGAATTATGATCACAATGTAGTGTGTAACAGCATATCTTTGTACTACATGTAACATAGACTTGTCCTGATAATTTTTAATGATCTGAAGCACGAAAGCAGGCTAATAAAGTCTGAAACCAAAATTCTGAAACTAAAACTCTTGAAAAGTTATTGAAATAGTTAAATGTTAAATCTGGATAATCTTAGTTTTCCAACCTCTAAAATATAAGTCAGTCTGCAAGTAATGTTCAGACTCATAGCCAGGGTGGAGGAGGGCTCTAAAAATCACCAAACCCGTATCCTAAAGAGATTTTTATCACTTCTTAGGGTACAAAGTTATTGTATTGTGTTTTTGTTTAAAATTGTCTTTTTTGGAACATTTTGAAATAATCTGCTCAAGATGACAAGGTGATTGATAATTATGTTACTTGTTAGCAAATTTGATAAAATAAGCCCCCCTCCCATATTGAAAAAATCTCCCCCAACCTGGTGCTGTGTTCAATGGAAAAATGCATTTCCTTCATGTTTAAACATGTATGGGTGCGTGCCGTGTACTGTGTAACTTGTAAGCCTAAGGCTGCAATAATATGTGAATTCCAAGTCCACCAGTATTTGAAACTGAAGGTTATAATAATATAATTCAAAGTCCCCCCAAGTGTTTTTTATTAATCAAACCTTATTAAACAGGCAGTTAATATTTGGGACAGCATATGCACACTGTAAATTAAAGAGGTATTGAACCATATATGTAGTAGGCCCACTTCGTATTGACTTTTGATGTCTACTGAGTTACACCGAACAATGAAAAAAGAAATGGATCCTTCAAGACTTAATGCTCATCTTAAAACCACCAAATGCGGTCTTTGAGCATGTTTTAAACTA
>JAMKCH010051242.1:0-51507 GCA_023653785.1 Ophioderma brevispina
TCTTCAAACTTATCCTGCACTTTTAGTCTATTCCTGCAAATTCCAAATATTTTAACTCTTTCGAGCAGATCATCGATAGTGCCTTTAAATATTAGACCAAATGGATATTAGACCACATAACACATTAGACCAAACGGATATTAGACCAAATGGGCATTAGACCAAATGGGTATTAGACCAAATATGAGACTAGCTGAATATTGGACCAAATGGATATTGGACGAGATGGATTTAGATCATATGAGTATTAGACCAAATGGGTATTAGACCAGATGGATATTAGATCACTTGGATATTACACCAAATGAAATATTAGACCAGTTGGGTATAAGACCAAATGGCATTAAAATAATTCGGTTATAGACGATATGGATATTAGACGATATGAGTTTTAGACCAGATGAATATTAGAATACATGGATATTAGACTAAGTGGTTATTAGCCTAAATGGTTATTAGACTAAATGGTAATAGACCAATTGGAGTTAGGCAAAATGGCCATTAGACCAATTGGGATTAGACCAAATGACAAGTAACCTACGGCTGACAGCGAGCCAATCGAGGTGATATTGACAAGCGCGGAGTAAATTGCCTTCACCATGCTGTCCAAATAACTCTTATTTATTTTGAGAAACATATCATGTCTTTCATGAAATGACATCACTTTCTTAATATATCTAATGCATTTTAGACATTTTAGACATTTCCAAGATGCTACTTTTTGGAGGTAATATGTATAACTGATATTTTGGCCTCCAGAGCATCAGAACTTTGCGAAAGGTGGGTGACCCGATCAAGGTCCGATATTTCATATGTTTTCTCCCTTACATGAAAGCATATCACCAAAACATTTTACAAATTTACTAAATCGGTGTGTTAATAAATGCAGTATACCACATTTGGAGACGTTTGTGTTCATAGCATCGAAAGGAAACCTTTTATGGGCCTAAAATTTCACTGGGCTAATGAGAAAAATATGAACGTCCTTCTGATACCAAAATTTCAATATTTGTTGGAGTAAAGTGGGGGGACGAGGTTGTCGAATTGGTCACTCACTTTTAGCTGAAACATAGAAGCAACAAACGTATACTCAAAAGTGTAATTCAAACAAGGTAGCAAATGGTTGATACCTGTTGTACCTATGCACCAACTCCTTCATAATATGGTTTTTACAAAACTATATGTTTTATTGTTTGTTTGTTCGTTTATTTAATATGCATATTGAGTGCCACATATTCATACGGGTATTTTGACACAACAGTGTTTGAATAAAACAGAGTACATTCCCGAAATGTTTCCCCTGGCTTTTCCCATAGTGTAACTTGTTTGTGAAGATAAAGTTTTATGACGAGCATCGAAAGATAAGAAAACTAATTTGCCGACTGCAGTAATTTTCATGATAGCATCGCTTTTATTGTGCTGAGCGTATTCATCGATTGTCCATCGGGATACATGCCTCTATGCATGGAAGCTCGAGTGTTTCACTTCACCTTATCGCGAGAAAAGGGAGCGTTATCTCCAAAATAAGACCAACAAGTCCTCACCAATGTATTTCTTTCGTCACAAGGATTCAGAAAAGGTATTGTTTGCCCTATCTGGGATGGATCGTTCAGGAGGTTATTAACAAAAAGGTCAAAGGTCAATATTTTGGCCTACAGGGGTCCAAAATGCAAAAATGTACGGATATTGATGAAAATACATGCGGTAATATGGGCGATACAGGATGTATACAATTGTAAGGTAGTACCTTATACTATACGTTGAATGTGTCACGGAGTCTTATCCAAGAGAATGGCATGATCAACTGTATCAAAAGCTACAGAGAGGTCCAGCAGAACAATAGCGTGACACCTGATGTTGTGAATTGCATGAAGACATCAGTCAAACACGTAGAAGAGATGTTATGGTCGTGTCTAATGAAACTTCTATTCGAATAAAACTTGAAAGAGTCTATACCAGTTTTGAATTGAAACTCGGTTTTGAGTGGTTCAGAAAGTAGTTTGCCAAGGCAAACACAATGGGAAAAAATCCGAGGATATGTTATCGATCTAATGTCTCAGTGAAACCTCTCCCCAAATGCCATTAAGATCCATGGATCATTCGCTTAATATAATAATGTAACGTTTAACGATATTTTGACATAGGTTGTTTAACATTTTGCCATTCAACGGCCGTCCGCCTTGCAAGGCTAACATGGCAAAAAGTGAGCATATTATACTAGATTCAGTTGATGTGATAGGCCTACTTTTTGTATGTGGAGGTATTGAATTGAGGAGATTAGTATTATAAAAACTTTAGTCCGTGTTGTGGTATGATGTGCGCTTAGCCAACCCTGAGCGGTGGGGCCATTACAGTGGCAATAATAGTCAAAGCATAAACCCTAGAAGGTTCAAGGAACACGCAAACTAAATCCAGGAATATTTCAGTGAAAGCAGTGAAAGCTGATTTATGAAAGTGAGATAAACGTTCGCATTGTTACCACATGTGACTGAAGCCTCTAAAAAGTATGATATGTTGTCCGTAGGCATGTTTAAAACCAATTCCTGGGTTGGTAGACTCCATGCATCACCTAGGATAAAATACAAAGTATTGACTGGACGAACACGTAACTTTATTTGTAGTGGGGCCAGTTTTTTTCAATCCGATCTCTTTTGTTATTGCGAGAAGATTTTCTGGGTATTTTCTGTCCCCTATTTTGAGTATGGACGAATCCAACTCTGCCCATAACTCTACCATCAATTGGAATCTACTATAGTCCATTGGAATCTACTATCATACCGACTTGAAAATGATGAAATCGCTCGCAAAAGTTCCATATTGGGTTAATCTTAATGGTTCTGAACTTTATACATCCAAGTATAATAATTGTTGTGTAGAATGGTCATACAAGAGTTAAAAATCCAAGTCTCTTCCTGAAGTGTGTGATCAATTGTTTGGTAATACTTTCATAGTAGGGTTCTATCTTTTCCTCCTCGGCGTCGTGAATAATAACCACCACACGTACAGATACACACACCTGAGACACACTGAATCCCTCAATATCGATATTCTATAGTTGGTACTTGTCATATATACATGCCACAGTGTGCCAACGAGTATAGTGGTGAGCCCAGAGTAATTGCCTCAATGTACTGTCGCCAAATGCCATTTAATTGCGAAAATACCAGTCTACCATGTGATCATGAAATCATAGCCTAACACCGAGAGAAAGGGAATGGGTAAAGGCGTTGAGAAGGTAAAGACGATTGGCTTTTTTTAGGTAGGAATCGAACCAAGGACCCCTGGCGCCCAAGTTCTCAAAGACCTGGGATGGCCAAGCCCGATGGTATCGCTTGGCGCCGGCAGCGCTTATCCGTGGCAATATGTTTGTTCGTATGACATGTATGATAACGTCATCGGATGATTTGGGCGTGCTAGGGTAAAATCGTAGTGTATTTTCAGGCTGTTTAAAATAGTTTTTAGATAGCAATTAAAAAGAGTCCCCCAAGATTGTTTGATCCTTTGTAAATATGAACCAATTAACAAGTATTATCTTTATGAGTAGTATTATATAAGATTAGGGCATAGCAGATCTTAGTTCAAAAGTATGGAATTCTGGTAATAAAATATAAAATTATTTTGTTTGTTTGTCCTTTGTGTTCATAGCTTCTCTTATTTTAATTTTAATTAAAACGTCTCGTCCTTATCTGTCGGTGAATCCAGCGCTCTTAAACCATTGAGTTCAAGATGGTCGCCCCTTTGTTTACGCCTGCAATGGATCAAGAAACCAGAGTTGAAAAATATATCGACAAAACGATGTGGTTAATCTTTTAAAAAATAAAAAAAAATGCCAAAAATGACAACGTTTAATAAACACACAGAAGGTTTTCAGATTTGTGTCACAATTCTAAAACAGAAATTTTGCGGTTACTCGGCTTTCCCGCTCGCTATATTCAAGAATATAAGCTGTGGGTCGCCTCCATGACCTTTGACCTTGACACATGGACCTGTGACATCATCATTATATGAGAGATCCCATGGTGCACCTATGGCACAAGTTTGGTTTCCAATTGAACTTCAACTTTTCAATTGAGGTCAATTTTACATTTTAGCCTATTTTTCCACTTGACAGCACATGACCTTGACACATAACCTTTGACCTCATCAACAAATGAGGGATCCCATGGTGCACCTATGGCACAAGTTTGGTTTCCAATTGAACTTCAACTTTTCAATTGAGGTCAATTTTACTTTTTTAGCCTATTTTTAAACGAGGACTTTGCTAGGATTCGATCATCGCTTTGTACAGGTATCAAGACGTATCGCTAAGTATACAGACAAAGCGAGGACACAATTTGACCTCATTTCGTCAAAAATTCCTCGCTTTGTTGGTGTTTATCTATACTTCAGTCCTCGCTTTGAATGTGGGAACAAACACACATCCACCATGTCCACACACCGACACACACAAACGGATTGCTAAGTGGTCCTCCAGCTATAGCTGGCGTCCCACAAAAATCGTTTCACCCCCATAGGTTAAGATCCTCTGATTGTCTACCATGATGGGCAGGTATCCAATGAATATACTCACCTTATGTTTGCACAAACAAAAATCAGCAGTAGAAGACAACAGCCTATTAACAGAGCAAGTCCAAGTCCGGCCAAAGATATGATACTACTTTCTTCGTCAGAAAGGAACAAATCTTTAACTATAGAAAGTAGAAAGTGTCAGAGTGTGTATAGAAAATGTAAAGCACGAAATTCAGACTTAAAGATTTTCGTTTATGGGAGCATTTATGTGAGGTTATTTACAAGAATAAATTGAAGGAAAATATACAAGAGCACTTTATGATTAAGCCAAGGGCACACGTAATAACAGCAAGATGATACGGGCAATTTACAAAATGGCGCGTTTCACATTTTACTTGCTATCGTTGGAATAAATTGCCTAACAGGATGGCGAATTGTACTGAAATGTAATGTTGAGGTGGTCTTTCCTCTGTGCAAAAACAATGCCCAAATTGTTTGTAGAAAAAAATACCGCCAGTTGCAATTGTCAGGAATGTAACACATTTTTGTCATGAACTATTGACGTACATTTTCAGTAAGCTAGTAAAGAAAGTACTCTATTGGCTATTGATTTTTTAATATTAATTGACGAGACGGCTTAGGTTCCAGAGCAAAAACCCATTACAATTTATCATGCATAAATTGATGAAAAAAAAAAAAAAAATATTTAATAAACATTAGACTCTATTATAGGCATTTGCAAAATGAAGAGTTAATAAAGGGATACCAAATCGTTTTGACTGTATCAGGTCTACAAATCCAACAAGGGGCTGAGAAGATCAACGTGTAATGGGAATTGATGTGATTCAACCTACGAATACAGTGACCTCAACGGTGAAGTGCACCACCGCAAAGGTTCCCTGTTTATCTCAAAAGTTGTTATAAACCACCAGCGTAGAACCGGGCTCAAAAGAGTCGAATGGCTTGTGAGAGTTTACACCATTTCGGTACGTCTCAGAAATATCGTGGCAAATGGCTCTGTCCACGTTACCACAGTGTCCTGCTTTTCTGATTCAATGGATGAGTGAATGTTTGAGGGACAGTTGAAGATCACTGGAGCTTTTGTGTCAACTAAAAATAATTGATTTTAAAACACGGTTAACATGATATGTGGTTTAATTTTTAAAGAGAAAAAAAATAAAAGATCGTTAGTGTAAAATAATGTTGGCTTAAAATGTACAAGACACAATTTGGAAAATGATTTCCCTATTAAGGATATTCATTCTATGACACTTATCAATAAACATTCACACTCCATTTCATTGTCTGTTCGAATTGTTTTCGGATTGATTTTTTATTCATTTAGATTCTGATAACAATCCCCAATGTATCCATTTTTGTTTAAAATATGATTATTTTAACCATTGTTAACCAAAATAGCTGATTTGGTCCAGGCAAAGCTTATCAACCATTGAAACACAAAACATCCGAAAACACCGGGAACGATTCAGAAGCCAACCGGGATCTAAAGCGTCCACTTTTGTTTAAACAAAACATTATTTTGACCCATTTTTGTGTCCGAAAATATTGAAAGCTGACGTCCTTATGTTACACATTATCATTGCTTTGATGTTTAGTATGATGGAAATATCAATAGTAATTAAACGAAGATAATCCTGTTTCTAATATCAACCTTTCCTTCTAAACCGAAATTTGCCTGTGAGCTATGTACATTTCAGAACCGAAACTAAATAAACAATACGTATAGACCAGTTAACAGCAATGTTTGTAAAACATGTTAGGGCCTGGTATCTTGAAAAAAGGTCGGCCTGACTGTTACACACTGGGCAAATTGTATCTGGTAGAGTTTTATTAATACTGTGGGCCATAACGATTCGCAGGAATGGATTCGCAAGCAACAAAAGAAGTGACGTAGGATGTTAAAACTGGTCTATTGTGGTCAAGACCTAATTTGAAAAACCAATGCTGAAAGACTGACGAAATATAATTTTGACATATGCAAATGCAAAAAAAATCGTTTAAAGAATCTAGCGACAAAAACTACAAAAATTATATAAAATTATTAAACCATTAACTGACTGAAGCCGATGATGAAAACATACAGCTGCAATATGTGGCATTATCTCTGAAACGTAGGTAACCGTCAGTTGTTCCAAACAGGGATAGGACCCAGGCGCATGTGTCCTACTAAAAGTGATGTGCCCTCAGCTTTGGTCTTCCCAATACACAACAGATCCAAATGAACCAAGTCGGACATCAGTATCAATATGTGTGGACAATCGACTTATCGTTAATTGGCGTCCATTTCAACCCTACGAAATTGATAGATTGCAATTAATGCCACCTTTAACAGTACCAACGTCTATTTCAGTAGTGACGTGTGGGTAGTAATAATAAATATAGGCTATCGTGTACACAGGGGAAATACCTTTAGAAATCGCATGAAGTGGCGCACCCCTCACTAGTAGAAAAATCTAGTGGTAATCAATGGAGTTAATGTTTTCTGAGAAGAATTCCACTTGTTCTCACTTTAACAAAGTGGTTCCGTGTTCCAGGAAATGCGGTTTAACTAACCAAACGCGTCAACGTCTGCTGACATAAAATAGGCCAAAATTCAGCCGCCTTATAACAGCATACGCTGGTTCCCTGTGACTTTGGTCTAGCTCTCAAACACGTCACAATGATCCATAAAGCGAAGCCCGAGGCACAGAGCCAAGTGTAGTAAACAGCAGGGGAGGGAGGCCGAGAAATCCCAATTTAAGACGACGCCATTGGTTAACACGTAAAGCTAAATCTTGGACGAAAAATTCTCGATTTACTATCTCAAAATCCTACAGGTGAAAATTTATCTGATGGGGATTAAAACGTCAATATTTTCGGCCAGAGTGAGTGGTATATTTAGAAGAAGAGCATATTTTAGTTTTGTGTGTATTTGGAGAGGGCTCCGGGGTGGCGATGTGTTGATGGGAGTGTGGATTGTAAGCTTTACCTAGTGCTCAGAATTCAAAACAGAAACATGCAAGTTATTGTAAATGTTTAAAAAGAATACTAAAACTGGTAGGAAAATTGTAGATGGCTGGGGAAGGACCAGATGGCATTTTAAACAAATCCCATTTGCATTACACCATGTGCCTAGTTCAGTGTGGACGAAGTGTAACTTCGGGATAAAAAGTACTTTGGCAGCTACATGAGTGCAAGGGTTTTATGACTTGACATTTATGAAATATGACTTGGTGGATCACATGACCTTAGTAGGTGAAATTTCCCCAAACTGGTGCAGTGTGGGATGGAATCAATATACCCTATGTGGGAGGGAGCTATATCATTTAGTTGAGGACCCCTTCATTTTCTTTTAAGGAAATACTGCAGCTTATCCATGACGTAAGAGGTGTAAATTCAGGAGAGTGATTTCTGATACATTTGGGTTGGGGTGGCGTGGGGTCAGAGTGGGGTGGGGGAATGATGGGGGGGGTGATGTGTTTTTTTTTTTTGGAGATGAGGTAATTAAGAAGAAACACATTGGTCATTCTCTGACACTGTAAAAAGGTCATTTCATGTGGGGGCTGGCAGGAGAAAGACGAGGGCAGGGGACACCCCCCTATGTTTTATTGCTTATTTTGGGATCAGAACAAGTTCATATTTTTGGAATTACTGAATAAATTTAAGTCCAAGAAAATTATTCCATGTAGTTTATGAAAAAAAAGTCTCCAAATGTGGTTAACCACATTAATTAACATGCAGTCTACTGGACAATGTTATTTTGTCACATGTTTGCTACCCCAACCAATTTATTAATAACTCAAATTTGTAATAAGATGTTTTGGGGATACATTTCTATTTGAGGGAGAATTAATATGATATGGAAAATCGGCCCATGATAGGGTCGACCACTATTATGGAGACGTTTTGTAGGAAATATTTCCACCGTAATCCCTCTAAATTTTAATGGGGTTAATGAATTAGAAAAATATGTGTTTGTGACTTTTTTTTTCATACTTGTGATACACACCAAATCTCAATTTTGATGGAAAATGATGGGAAAGGTGTCGAATGGTCACCAAAATTGATAAGAAAAAAAGCTCAGTAATTCATTGGGCAAAATAGAACAAGTCGATGTGACCCCCTATGATAACATTGTCCCTCCCTCAATATTAGCTAATATTCACCAAGTCAAGTTGTCGCCCATGTGATAATGCTACGCTTCAGGGGCGAACGTAACACACAAATGTTCATTACCTTTATAGTGAAAAGTTAAATTGAGCACAATCCTGAATCTATCTGAAAATACGGAAGTACTTCATGACCATGCAGGACAACCAAGCAATGAATGCGTTAACATGGCACCCGTTGACTACAGTCAGTTGACAGTGATTGGCGATGCTACTTGCGAGAGTGAACTAAAATAATGCCATAACCCAAATGCCATGGCCGTGACAATCTAATAAATGATATAGGCACAACACCAAAGAAGTTAGGTATTGAATTTCACAAACAAATAGGCGAATCGTGTATTCGATGACCAGGTGCAGGCTAAGCACGGGTATGCGTACAATCAACGATTAGATGGGCATTGCATGCCATGCAAGGCAGTGCTTCTCCGGCCAATGGCAATGAATTCCGCTCAACTCACAAAAGCCAGCCGTTCTTTCGTGTCGTTTGTTTCCACCCATCTCTAGATGCGTATTTTACCCTTCCACATCAGGAAGTAAGTACAAATGCACTTTCCCCGACCTTCGGGGTCCAGAAGACGTCCTGATTTATGTTAACACGATCACAACAAGCTGATCAGGCTCGAACCACACTGAGTGTGTGCACTTTAGCCGCGGGTTTAGAGTTCAACGTTCGTACACACATTATATTGTAATGCGGGAGTAACCAAATCTTGATACCGAGGTTTATATGTGATAGATTTTACAAGAAATTGGGCAATTGTAATTCATTTTTTGAGAAAACGTGCAATACAAGAGGTGAGAACAACCGTAGACTGATTTTTATAATTTTTAAGAGTTATCTCGCAAAAATTAAGTACTTCCCACGGGTGCGTCACCTTTTTAAACGATAAGGGATCTGCCCGGTGGCCAATATTTAAGTAGATAAAGCTAGCCCCGATATGTTGTGCCTTGAGTAAGGCGTTTTACCTAATTTTTCATCTCTAACCAGGTGTACAAATTTAGGTACCTGCATTAATTAATGAGCGGAATATGTGACAGACTCGCTGTGGAAGATGCATACGATCTCCCTACAGCACAATCCCCTGACAAGCAATATTAAAAGTTTGGCAAACGCTCCAAAGGGGTGGGCATCCGCTCTATGTACAAGGTCTGCCTATTTACTTTTACCTTTACGTATCACTATTTTTAACGTTCACTTTTCGTACTTGAGCAACAGTCACTACGAAGTCGCAAATAGCAACATTATTCGAACTATCGACAAATGTGTATTGCAACTCGATCTGACCCAACTGGAAAGACATTGTCCTGGAGTGTGGGTAGATTCAACTCTGACTATCCAGCTTGCTCAAAGGCTGGACGGTTCTTCAAAAACACAGATATACCCAAAGTACACAATTTGTTGATAGATGTCTATCCGAAGGACAGCTCAAAATTGTCGGTGGATTGTTCCTCTACAAAAGTAAAATCTCTAAAATCAATGGTTAATATTGTATTATTCTTGTCTATATATGATGTCGCATAAAATTGCTCAGGGGGAAAAAGGAAGTTGGTTGGTACAACCAACCACAAACATTCACTTAGGGATTAAAACATGTTACAGAGTGGTTTCATCACAAATCAACAACGATGCATCCACGCGTCCGCGCATTAGTTTTATCCCGCGAGGGCGGCCATACTTTAGCCGCCCGAGCGGGCTAAAAATATCTGCGGACGCATCGGATGCAGAGTGTTGATTGTGATCATGGACCTAAAATATAAGCGAGACCCGCATGATTCTGCCGAAACGGCGTAACCAAAATTGAGGCTGCCAAAGTATTATAATGAGCATACGAACTTCATAGTTTGGGCACCACCATATTTGGTTTCCGTATCGTCGTATTTGAAAGTCCATTATGCATATAATGAGCACGCGCGATTTTTACGTTCGTCAAGCTTAAGGAGTGACAACAAACCACAACAATGATGCCACATGCTATCTCCCGGCCGCAACTCCTCTTGTCCTAAGCAAATTACCAGGGTCATCGAGAGACTTTTTGTGCAGTAGGGATGCAGGATTCTTTTTAGAAGCATGGTTTCTTCCATCACTTGGTTCGCTAATTATTGCAGAAAAATCGGCCGATCAGACAATTGAACACTGGGGAATGCAACACTGATAAACATAACGCTGACGCACGATTTGATATGCGTGGTTGCGCCTCAAACAGTACGACACACGAGCAGCTTACGCAGTAGTAACACACGGGCCCGCTGTGTACCGCTGTGTGTGAGAGAAATCGGTACGGGCTTGGGCTATTCCATAATACACGCGTTCACTTCTTCCTGGTATTATTCTATGTTTGTGATGAAACTGAACACTCTGCAAAACATGTTGAATCCCTTTCAACAACGAAAATCTTTATGAAAACTTATTAATATCGTGTATAGAGGAACAAAAATTCTCTTATAACACTAAAATGTTCCCAGTTCGACAAAAATGCTTTGCCTAGACGAATATTTTAGAAAAATCTTAAGCAAAAAAACGTTAGTTGGTTTGTTTGGTGCTTTGCAGTTGCACCTGGTGCAGGGGCCGGTAGTCCCTGCGCACGTAGAATGTTTGAAGCCCAGTTGAAAAACAAAAATGGCTGTGACAGCGTTGCGTTATTTTCATGCGTCCTAAAAACACGTTCGGCGCTCCGCAAAAATTGTAATCGCTGCGTCCTTGAGCAAAAACATTGTTTTTTTCTTTATTGTTTGTCTGTCTGTGTTTTCATTTTGTACAAAACCAAAAACAGTGAATTTAATTCTTTTCTGCTATCTTTCTTCAGTTCACCGGTAATTTTGGATCAGCGCTACTTCTGGAGGATTTACAATATTTACCAAAGTCTTTATATAAGGTTGCACTTTCAAAAAGTAGGTCTTTATCAGCCAAAGGATAAGACCAAAAGAGAAAATACAAATGAAGGAAAAATAAAATGAGTTGAACGTGAGAAAATTGAAAATCAAACATTGTGGAAATAATAAATTGAATAAGGGTTATGGAAAAAGATATCATAAAACAAATGCGAAAAAGCAGTAAAATAGAAGTGAGAAGAAAGAAAAGATTCAATCGTTCTTGTCTTTACTGATTTTTTTTTTTTTTTGCCGACCGTATACATTATTATAGTTAAAACAAAACAAAAAGAGAGATGGAAATAGAAAGAAATTAAGAGGGATGGAAATAGAAAGAAATAAGAGGGATTGAAAGCAAACACCAAATAATGAGTTAAAAAAGAAGCAAAGAGAAGAAACAGAAACCGCAATCACATTTTTAAAAGAAGCAAACAAAAAAGAAAGGGAAAAATCAGTTAAAACTGAAAAAACACATCCTTGGCAAGTTCATGATTATTGTGTGGTTAATTGACGCCTAAGATGAAATTATTTTTCATGAGATATTGTATTACAAATTGCTATTGTTTTATTTACTTGTTTATGTAACAAGTATATCTGACTCCAACATTCATGTGATGTAGTGTCATGTGATCATATTTCTTCGGGAAAGTCCTATTTTCAAACGTTCTGGTCTGATCTTATCATTTTTTCTTTCTAAATTTATGCAGATGTAAATTCCGGAACAAAACCCAATATTCTTGGCTCGTCTTGGCCTTTCTCAAGTTGTATAAAATTATGAGTAGTTGATATGCCGGGTTAATACTCAGTGTGTCTGAAAGTTATCTGATGTTTGTAAATTTGATAGTTTGATTTTTGATTATAAAACACATAAATACGACGGGGAAAAACTGAAGAAGAAAAAGAATGAAAGAAAGAAAATAAAGCAATAAAAAAGAAAGGAAAAGAAATTAAAAAGAAAGTACAGAAAGGAAAAAGCTAAAAAGAAAGAAAAAACTAAAAAAGAACACTTTATAAAACGAAAGAAAACTAAAAGAAATTAAAAAGAAAAAAAAAAACTGAAAAAGAAAAGAAAGAAAGAAAACTTTAAAAAGTGAAAGAAAGAACTAAAAACAAGAAAACTTGAAAGAAAGAAGAAAAGACACTAAAAACAAAGAGAAAGAAAAAAACTACAAACAAGGAAAAGGGAAAACTTGAATGAAAGAACTCAAACAACAAAAGAAACTGAAGAAAGAAAGAACTTATAAAAACAGAAAGAAAACTTGGAAAGTACTAAAAACAAATAAAGAAAACCTGAACGAAAGAACTAAAAACAAAGAAAAGAAAAACTACAAACAAGGAAAGAAAACTGACGACAACGAACTCAAAACAAAAAAGAAAACTGAAAGAAAGAAAGAACTAAAAACAGAAAGAAAACTTGAAAGAAAAAAGTACTAAAAACAATATAAAGAAAACTGAAAGAAAAGAACTCAAACAAAGAAGAAAAACTTGAAGAAAGAGAGAAGAAAGAACTAAAAAACAGGAAAGAAGGAAAACTTGAAAGAAAGAACTAAAAACAAAGAAAGCCAACTTGAAAGAAAGAAAGCGAATGCATGAGAGAAAGATGAAAGAAATGAAGAAATTGAATTATGTCCATGTCAAGTTCAAGTGAACTAAAAGAAAGCTGTCGGCCTGAAAAGAAGAACAACAATGTGCAAACATCGAAATCCCCGCAGCATTATAAAACTGGATGCGTAATTTACGCTTTGTCATTTGCTCGTCCAAATCGCCCTGCTGGACGCATACCCAATTCATGCAAAAAATGAAAAACACGATCGAAACATCATTTGGACATATATCGTGACTTTGAGAGCAAAATCATATTCTTGTATTTGATCCATGCTGATAACTTCAATTTGAACTATTAACAAATGATTATGGTTGTTGTGAATTACCAATGAATCACCCCCAAAGTATGTTTTCCAAGAAATGTATTGAACACGTACCACAATGCATCGGAATAACAAAGGTATGACTCTTACCGGTGTTTATTGTAATGAAGAAACTACAAGTAGCCATATTCGTGGAAGATCTCAAGAGATACGTGACCTAGTTGGTTCCAACTGGAAATAATTCTCCTGGAGTATGTGTCTTAACTAGCAGGATAGTACTGCCCAATTCGGTCAATGGCATTGGTTCTGGCCCATACTATGACTGTTCCACACGATCCCACCTCGACAGAAGCATTTATATTGAATGGGCAATGTAAAATTTCCGGAGCCTTAGTATCAACTATAAATGAATGTCAGAAAGAGATCCGTTTATTGATGGGAGAGATTTTAATTTTATGTCACCTATTGTCTACAATTGAGTATTATTTTATAAAAAAATTGAGTTATGATATATTTATTAGAACCACATGCAACAATACATGATGATTAGAGGTGGATGAATCCGGAAAAGGTCAGATGTGTTAGGCTGAAACTAAATTTTGCCGACAGAATTGTGTTCCTCTAAGAACTAATGTTCCCTTCGTGGACGGGATAACTCTTGGTTCATATGCTCAAGTCAAAATGAACCACGGGAATAGCAGAACTCCACTTTCAATCAATATTTCTAATACAAATTACCTCCGGAATTAGTACTCAATTAAATCCCGGCAAGTTGCCCAACCAGGGTGTGAACCGACCGGCACCGTGTTACACCAACGGCGAAGTGTTGAGGTTGTATTGTTGTAAATACTTTCAATACTTGGAATACCTGCCGATTCTAAAAGAACATACCTTGAGTAATTGTAACAACAAAGTCGCAAGCAGTACCGTTATCTAAGCCGTCTAAGAACGTATAAGCGAACTTGCGTAGAACCGATGGGGAAATAATTACCAGGTGTGTGCGTAGATTCGAGAAGTCTCATGTTTCCAGATTGGTCATAGGCTGATGGCTCTGTCCAAGACACAGATTTATTAGATGTGCCAATTTCGACTGCTGATAGTATGTCCAGAGGACAGTTTAAAATTTTTGGTGAATTTAGAGTCTCTGCAAGAAATAAGAAAGAGGGTCTGCAGTTACGATATACTGTTCAGTGTTTAATATACCCGTGGCATAAACGTGTGTCTGGTTGAACAAAATTTTTGAGATCCAAGCCGGAATCAAACCGTGCCTGAAGAAAAACAATCCTCTGCAAAGGAAATCTTCATATATTAATTTTTTACCAATGACTAATTAGTCTATTCAACTAGACCTTTTAATCTAGGGTCCATCTAAAAGGAGGGCTATGTGTACCTATTTAAAACTTAAGTGCCCAAAGTGGTCTCTGTGGCTCCAGGAATATTTGGTTTTTCGCACGCCCTGTTTTCAACGCAACAGATTTGACCATTTTTGCCAATTGCCTAATTTTTGTTATCACTTTTGAGAAAAAAATGAAACCCGTCAACCAGTATCGTTTCCGTTCTTTCCAAAACATCCCCCTCGGTCCACTTGAACCCCCTCCCTATGCACAACGGATGGGTCGTGACAACACTATTTTCCGCTTATATTTTGTGACCATTGACCTGAAGACTTGTATCAATACATAACATAAAATTTATACTTATTTTAAAAAAAAAAAAAAATATTGACATATTGATATATGTATAACTAATTAACATGCTGATAATATGTAAGAAACCTAAAATGGAGAGCGTGTAGTTTTCGTTCGGGCGGTCTTTATTTATTCAATGCTCGCCATTTCCCCGAAGTTTCTTCTATACATAATTCTCTCGGTGGTATCATTTACTTGATCCTCGTGTGCATTGAACTGAGTTTCGTCCGCAGTGGCTCAGGAAAGTCTTATAATGTTTCTCTACAATTGCACTTTCTCACTTGGGAGGTAACAGATATCTTCTGGAGCGTGGTGGCTATGAACATCTACTATTGTAGATCTTGCAAAATGTATTATACCAGGATGAATTGAAAGCAAGGAATAACAGTCCTACCGTTGCTTATTGTGACTCAGGAATTACAAGTGGCCATGTTGTTGAAGGAATCTGTAAAGAGATATGTGACACTGTTGTTCCTACTGCAAACAACTGCCCTGAAGTATGCGTTTTCACTAGCAAGTGACTCAACCCGGATGCGTCAACGGGTAGAGGAGCTCTCATAGTCCATGACGCCACAGCTCCAAATAACCCCTTTCACCAGATGCAATATATTGGATGGACATGTACGATTCGGGCGCTTTGTGTCAACTGAAAGTTCAATGCCATGTTAACAACCCTAGAAATATTGGTTTCAATAGAGACTAATAATAGCAAGAGCCACCATCTTGCCTATAATTGCATAAAAAATACATTTTGTCCACTCACCAAAGGGTAATAGTACGCGAAGTTACTGCTTGCATCCTTACCGGACCATCAACGAACAGTAGCTAACGTCGGGTCTTGGCCAATCTCGAATATAATCTCACAGAGGAATGAATTTGCGAAATACAGGGAAGAATTGCCCGAGATGTCAATAGCTACCGGTCGACCAAGATACCAATTTCTTGTGTGCAACTCCATGTTTCGTAGATATCAGATGGACATTGGTTATATCAGGTGGAGTTGTATCCACTACAGTAAAGGCAAGAAACCACATAAACTTTATGATACAAGATGTGCATGAACACAAGACTTACTAAACATATATAAATGAAATTTAAAAAGAAAGAGAATGTTCTAAACGATTTTATATAGTTCTATTTCTTACACTTCACACATACAGTAAAGTTGCATTTGCAGCGGTGGTTGAGAGAGTCATCTTCAAATATGTACATGATATTTATATCAACAGGGAAGGTTTGATAGATTGATGGGAAAGAAGTAGATACTTAAATTTCCTGAGAGATCCGTAGCTAGCAACTGGAGTTGGCCATTGAAAAACGGCTCTTTCTAAAATCCGATTCTAATGTGTGTTGATATTTGTAGGACAGGCAATCACAGATGGGGAATGATCAACTACATAAAATGATAAAAGCAAAGATTTTCTGCAAACAAAACATTCTCAACCAATAAGAAAAGAGGTCTGCAGTCATGATATACTATTTAGTGTTAATATATATTTAACTTTTATCCTATGACTCTAAACGTTGTGTCTGGTTTAACAAATATTAATCCAAGCCGGCCAAATCTCTGAAAAGGAACTCTTCATAACATGTAATTAGTCTTTGTATGATGTAATTGTTACCAATAATAAGTGTGCTTTCTCTACTAGACCTTTTTTTATCTAGAGCCCCATCAAAAAGGGGGGAGGGCTTTTGGGGAAACAACTTTAAAAAGTGCACCAAGGGGGTCTCTGTGGATTAGGATTTGGAATTTTCGCATGTCCGTTTTAACGCAACAATATTTTTGACCATTTTCGGTAATAGCGGTAGATATGCAACTTGTTTTGATGGAAAATTGAACGACACATCGTTTCCGAGACACAGTAGCCTCGGTCACTTGAACCCCCTTCCCTATTGCTCCAAACCGGATGACCGGTACAAAATTATTCCGTTTCTTTGTGACCTTTGACCCTGAAGGACTTTGTGTCTAATATCATAACATACAAATGATAAATCAAAATTATATGTGAATTAATATTACAACTGACAGTAATTAACTAATACAGCGGATATATGTAACATTCTAAACATGCTGATAATATGTAAATAAACTAAAAAGGTCTGAATCACTTCAATGTAGAAATGATGATAAAATACAGATTATGCACTTGAAGAGTTGATATGCAAAAAGGGCGCTAAATCCATTTTGCACGTTCGAGCAACAAGAGGAGGAAAAAACTGATACGGTGATCAGTACGGGTTATATGTTGAATAATTAAGTTTATCTGTTCAGAACCATTGTAAGGGACAATATAAAAAAGGTAAGATCATGTCAAATGTCATTCTTTATTTTTCTTAATTATGAATTAATTTTAATTAAAAAAGTGGATGTAAGTCCTTTTGCAAAAAACAACTAATTTATACGCCTTTGTAACTAAAAACCATCTTTGTGATGTTAAAATTGATTAGATCTTTTTGTTACTACTTAGTCACCTTGGATTAAGGTTTTTAAAAGCAAAAAATTTTTTATTTTTTGAAGTTTTAATTATTTTTACATTATGAAACATTAATAAATTGGTTCAAATGCCATTGTTGGTCCATTTTTAAGTTTTCGAAAAACAGCAACTTTTGTTAATAAAATTGAAGGTTTTTACACATAGTGAATATAAAACAGTTTATTTGGGTTTTACAAGTTGAAGAACATGAAGGACCATAATACAACATCAAGGAGGGGGAAGGAAAACAAACTCCTTTTTCTGAGATTTATGCCTTTTTAAGTCAAAAATTTCAGGAAATTACCATAGATTTACGAAAGGGAAAAATTACGATATATCAGGAGGGAAGGGGGTATGTGAAAGTCAAAACAAGCACAAAATGTGCATTTTATTGGCATTATAAACGTAATTTATAATAACCCAATTTCGGTAAAATGGACCCGGTAAGCCTTTTGCATATCAGCTCTTCAATTAGGGTCTCAAATGTATTAAATAAAGGGTTGCGGTTGCAGTTCATCTGTTGGGGCATAATTTCTAATTCTCTATTTAGTTAACTCATCTCAAAATCTCAAACGATTTTAAGAAACTGGCCCAGGAAAAATCCCTAGTTTTCCCCTACACTTGCACTATCTCCAGTGGCCCGTAACCAGGAGGGGGGGGTAGGGGGCAGCTACCACACCCCCTCGAGGACCGCCAAATCTTGAAAACCCCCCCCCTCTTGCCCCCTGGAAAAAATTTGTTATTTACATAGGCCATATACTATACTAACAAAATTTTAATATATGCTTGCCCCCCCACCCTTGCCCCCTGGAAAAAAGATTTTTGGTTGGTTACGCCAACTTTGCTGAATTCTCATGCCTTTCATGGGAGGGAGGGATATCTTTCTGGAGTGGGCCATGACAATGATCTACTATTTTGTAGACTTGCCAGAAGTATTTTACCAGATGAATTGAAAAGCAGTAGGGATAACAGTCCGTACCATTGCTAACTGTGACCAGGAAGGAAATTACAAGTGGCCATGTTGTTGAAGAATCTGTAAAAAGATACGTGACACTAGTTGTTCCAACTGGAAAACACCTGGTTCCTGAGTATGCGTATTAACTAGCAGGTGACGTCACCGATGCATCAACGGCAGAGGGCTCTGTCCAGGTCACAGGAGCTCAAATAATCCCATTTCCTAGATTGCTATATATTGGAGGGACAATGTACGATATCGGGCGCCTTGTGTCAACTGAAAGTTTAAAATGCAATGTTTAATTAACAACCCTAGAAAATTGTTTCAAAGTTCAATAGAGACTAATCATGAGAAGAGCAAATATTGATATAAAATTGGATCATTAAGCCAAAAATTAGTTGGGCGAGTATGAAGTTGCAACAATATTGGGCGAGACGCAGCATCGGGCCCAATATTTTAAAACTCATAGCAAGTAATATTGGGCCGTAAGTAAATCAGACAATTGATCATTATAAGTTTTGGATCCAATATTTCACACAATTGGACTCCTCAAAAACATGATAATACATACAATTGTATAAAGAAATTACAGTTGTCACTCACAATAGGTTAATATTACACTGAAGTTACATAATGCATCATTACCCGACCCCATCTTACGAACGATAACGAAATCGGTCTTGCCAATCGTGTTTTTGATAGTAATCTCCGGGGAATGACTTTGCGACATCAGTGAAGAATTGCCTGAGATGTCGATCTCTACCGGTTTCCGACCAAGATACAATTTTCTTTGTGTTGCCCAACCTCAATTGTTTTCGGGAATCAGTGGACCTGGGTTATAAAGGGGGAGTTGTACCACTATGATAGCAAAACAAAAACAAAACAAAAAAGGATATAAATATTCTCCACGGATTATCGCTGAACACAAAGCCTCAATAAAATGAGATTTAATAAAAATCAAAACGATTTTGTAATTAGTCTATTTCTTACCACTTGCAACAAATACAGTCAAAGTTGCATTAGCTCCGGTTGAGCGGAGTCACTTCAAATAGTACATGCATATTGGTACATCAACAGGGAAGTTTGATCAGCATTGATGGGAAGAGTAGATACTACATTTCCTGAGAGATCCGTAGCAAACTGGAGTCGGCATGAAAGGGCTTTTCTGATTGTCACGACTTTAATGTTGTGTGATATTTGTAGGGACAGGCAAAATCACAGATGGGGAGTGAATCACCAGATAAAATTGATAAAAAGTAAAGTTTCTACAACAAATATTCTCAACACATAGGAAATTGTCACCTACGGAAATAACACACTTTGCAACAAAATACTGATTTTAACAAATATTTCAGTAAATTTTGAATGTTTGACGTGAATTATCAGATACAAATGAAAATTACAATTAATTACAATGTACAAAAGTGTTCACTTAAAAGGGAAAACACTTGTCGTCGTAAAATCGCACCAGATTACAAGAAAGTGATAAGGAATTTATGAATAAGCTTATTTCAATACACGATCCCAGTCAAACTATAAGTGTGCACAACAAAATCTTGCAATATAATATTACTTTACGCGAAAGAAAAAATAAGGTAAATGGGGCCATATTCGGGAAGTCACACACGGGACCAAACTTAGTTGCTCCCCATACACAACAGCCAATCGCGGATAAAGTGGAGGGAAACATTATTTTAGTTCGGTTTATTATATCAGAGCAGGCCTAAACTAGCATATGTAGGTTGCAATAATGAACTAGATACAAAGATTGTTCACAGAACATAACCAGCCGGGCCGTGACAGGACCTTGGGTGACCTTTAACCCCAATCTGTTGTGAACCCTTGTAGGAAATTTGTTGTCAGTTGTCGCGAGGTTGGTTGAATAAGCCAACCTGTAAGAACAACAAGCCATTTTAAAAATATTAAATATGTAAGCGCCCCATATGCCTTGGATATGGGAAATACTGTAATCAAGTGACTGATAGTACATCAAAAAATTACGCAGAAAAAGCAAAATGGATTAGAAGACTTGCGTGTAATGAACCCTGGTGTGACCTTTGCCCAATCTACGAACACGGTGTATGTGAATGGGTCAGGGGTAAGACCAAGGGAACAGCGTAAGACACGAAGCACTGTGAAATAATTGACAGATCGCCCCTGATTTGACCCCTGACGGACCATTGATCCACTGAAAAGTCAAGAGATAGACAGAGGGAGCATCGTTATTAAGAGCAAATATTACTTTGAGTAACAACATCACTCCATCAAATCTGTGCCAGATGAAAAATTTAGAATTTTAAAGAATTCCTTAACGAGCCCACGTAACCGTGACCCAATATGAGTATACCATTATGGCCACATGGGCGTGCTTGAAAAATATTAACACTGCCAGTCTAGTAATTTCAGCAAAGCCTAACATGTCAAAGTTTACCGACCAGGCATTACTCAAAGTGCAAAAGTATAACGTGCATTTTAGGGCCTGTATAATTAGCTTTAAGTACTTCTAGTAATATTCGGGTAGAGATCGTCTTGAACTCGCTTGCTTACCTATTTCAAAGGAAACAAAAAATTCACAAAAAAGCTTCGTTGGCCGATTGGTCTGTGAAGATTGGATGTTACTTCCAGTTTCGGCATATGGTGAGAAACGCTTGGTATCCGTGATCGTGAGGACATGTGACGTTTTCGGATAAATCTGGAAGACGTGGCGCCATCCATTGAAAAACATGCTGTGGTTAACCCACTATTCTCTATCGTTGGGAACATCTTCCGGGCCAGTAATCAATGGTTCGGTGGCGTTGTGTCAACATATATAGTATAAAGGAAAATCATGTTATTCATTAACCATAAGTTTAAATTATCCAAAAAGGTAAAGGGCAAGAGTATATGCTTGTAATTTTAATAAAGGACAATGGTCATGTAGCCTAGTGACCCAATTAACCCTTCGTACTCCGGGACATATGTTACATCGTCTCGGAAGGTGGAGCGGTGGTTGTTGAGTAACTTTTATCGAAGGTATTTTGGTTTTCCCACCTGACAAAAAAGTACATGACCTTGATAGATTAGCCACTGGAGAACCCCCATATGAACCCGATAGGAAAACATATTTTGCAAATTTGGGTATAAAAAGCCCAGTTATTCTTTAGAAAAAAAAGGCATTTGGAGCATATTTCAATATTCCTACAAGAATGATGCCCTAACATGTTATATGTAGGACTTTTGACCTCGTATCTTAAACATAATAGTCTCGATCTAAGGATCATTTTGGAGGAGCGTCTCAAATAAACCTACCATTTCTGTGCAACAAGAAGATTTTAAACGCGTTCACACGTTCAATGACTCCTAGGTGGTCTAACTTTGACCTAAAAATTCGTTAACATCCCTTATAATCCCTATCTAAGGTCATCGTGTCCAAGTACCAATCCAAATATATCATGTGATGTTCTAATAGAGTATTTTGTAAACACCTGTTAAAAAAAAAACCTGTTAAAAACAGAATTTGATGGGGCAGCTGGGAATCACTACATGAAGAACGTAAACTAACTGGAACTCGTAAAAATACGAAACATTGCAGGGAACGTAAAATAACGGCGAAAATTTAAGCTTCAACGTTATTGTTGGTTGTTTGACTTGTTTAAACAATATAAGAATTAACGTTTATTACAATCATCGGACCAAACTTTCACGTTGTAGCTATGGCATCATACAAACGTTGCATTACGTACCAGCGTGGTTGTAAAAAAGTTATATTAGCAGGCAAACAATTTGAAGAAAAAAAGGAAATAAACAAAGGGAAAATGTGAAGAAGGAAAGATTTTTTAAACAGTTATACGGTAATGTACAAATTTATAATGTCACCAATTACTTACTCATCATGAGTAAACTTAATAATGTACCTTACATTAGATTCGAACCAGGGCCTAAGAAAAGTCCCTAAACATTATTCCCTACACTACTGACTTACTGATAGCAAAGCTAATAAAATTAAAGATATATATATTATATTATGTGTGTGCTACCACTTTTTTCAAATTATTAAACTAAAATATAATACAAAAAGGAGGAAAAAAAGTTTTAAAACTATTTAAAAATGATAGGGAAAATAAGATTTTGCATTTTTAATGACGTTACTTACGACGGTATTTAACACATTTTATAGATAAAACGATTTTCCTAGTTCGTTTTCGACATTAAAAACAAGTAAGTTACAAAAGAACATAATATACGGAAAATTATAAATAAAGGTCAGCGCATAATACTAATTTTTTCAAAAATGTGTAGTATTATTTTTAGCCCCATGGTTTTTTTTATTTACAGTTTTCTGCTTCCAAATTGAATTTTATTGAGGTATAGGTAATAAGCTTTGAAGTTTTGAATAATGGGTTTACGTTAAATTTGAAAGGTTAAGTCTGGGTAAATTAGGAACATTTTAACCAGTGCATGTAAAGGTGGATAGGATAGGTGGCCAGATTCGCCAATTGCCACTTACATTATAAAAACGAAGCTCTGTTATCTAATCTAAAAAATCTATACAAGAATAGGTACGTTATACGTACTGTATCAACTTTTACAAAGTTATGTTAGTATATGTGTTTGCAGAGAGACTATATTATTTTTAGAATAAGATTACTATATTAGATATATAGATAGGAAAATAGATAAAGCGATAGATCACCTTTTTATACAATATTAAATGACAGGTTTACTTCATTTCCAATCTATCGCCAAGCAATTCTACAATCGTTCTGCCAGTTGTGAATCTATTACCGGGAAAGTGACTCTGTGACACAAGCGACACGTGTCCTGACACATCAGAAGCTGACGGCGAACTCCAGTTAAACAGTGTGCGGGTTTGTACCAAGCTCAATGGATTTCACGATGTCTGAAGGACAGTTGTTGAGGACTGGTGGAGAGTTGAATACACTGAAATACAATTTCAGAAGTATAATCTACTCTTTGTATTTATAATAGTATTAAAATTTTAAAGGACGGAATTTAACATTAAGTGCACCAGCATTAAACAATCCGTTAGTGCCTAATATTTTGAACAGCAAAGTATTGATATATATACTCTATAACAATTATTATAGCACACTAGCAAAAATATCTTGATTTTTTCTCAGAAAAGTTTAAAATTCACCTGGTCTTTCCCATTACACAGTTAAGACCGTCGGTCATGACAAAATTGAACTGATGTATCAGCATAAGGGTTATTTGATTAAGATTATTATTAATTATGCCTTCCTAAGCTATAATTTGAGCATAATAAAATAAATCCCTAGATTTATGACTTTAATTTTAATTAGTTAAAATATCGCAATTGTTCATTCCGTTGGTGCCCCGGGGCCTAGGAACCCAAGCTACTATGCTAATGAAGCCGGGGCGGATTTAATTGAAATTTAACATCAAAGGTTGCGATACTAATAGAACCTCCCCCTTGGGTACATTTGATACGTAATTTTAGGGAATTGTTAATGTTAGACGTCTTTTGTAATGTTACTCTCTTAACAATGAAAGAGTGAAAAATCACTCTGAATTTCGAGTTATTTTAAATTAACTTTAATCGAGTGGCTTTTCAGCTCTTAAAAGAGCGAGAAAGGCAACCCGACACATTCACTCGCGGTTAGCAGAGCTCACTGCTTACCGAGTGGCTCAAAATGCCAATCTTCGTCGGAGTGAAGCCCATTGAACTCGTTGATGCCGGGTTTTAGCTCTAAGAGTGAGAATATGCTCACTCTTTTTCGGACGTGAAACTAATAGCCAATCAGAAACGCCGCAAATCGCCGTGATTATTTTCGAACAACCATGGGGGACGAGTAAGTGAGACGTAAGCAAACGCGTTGAAGACGTTTTGAAAGTAGTGAAGAAATCATAAATATCTTCACGGGTGAGTATATTGTGTGTCGGTCACAGTTCATAGCATTTACAGACAAAGTTTGGAGAAGCATTAAATGTTATTACTGATTATCACTGTACTAAGTAAGTATGCGCCAGGCTCACCGGCCAGGCTAGGCGTACACATGTACGAAACGCACTATCATGCATGTCACGGGCATGCAATGATCATACACGTCATGCAGGCCACAATCATGCATTTGTCTCACTGCATCTTGCCAATGATGCGCAACAATATTCATTCATGTCACGATGCTATGATTATGACACCTACACATACAAATACTCACCAAACAAAAAAATTACTAAATGAATCCAACTCTATAAGAGGGACTAGTTCACTCTAAAAAGGAGTTATCAGTTCACTCTTCCTTAGAGTTATTTTTGTGCACTCTTTATTTTGATGGTGTATCCAACTCTAAAAGATGCGTCACTAAGCTGGCTCTTTCTTGGAGTGAGCATTCACTCTTTTAGAGTGGTTTTTCACTCTTTCGTTTTTTGAAGAGGGACGATTTTTTCTAAATTGTAAAGGACTTAAAAATTCTCTCCTGTAACATCGCATGTCAAAGTTAAATAAATCTGTATCTAGCAAGAGACCCGAATTTGATTAACATAGTTTTTCTGAGTATCTGTATTTTTTGTATTTGTAATTTCCTATTTTCAAAGGAAACAAACAATTCACAAATAGTTCGTTGCTGACTGGTCGGTAAAGATGTATGTTACTCCAGTCTCTGCGTATGTTGAGCAAACGCTTTGGTATCCGTGATCGTGGGGACAATGTGACGGTTTCCGATACATCTGAAGAACGTGGTTCCATCCATGAAACGTCTCCAGGGATATCACCTATATCACCTATCCTATCTTTTTGAGTAATATCTTCCGGGCAGTAATCAATGGGCGGTGCGTGTGTCAACTGGTTATATAAAAATTTATAAAGGTTTAAAAAATAAGATTAAAGATCAATACGCCAGCCCAAAATGTAAGCAAATTTTATCCACAAGATAAATGCATGAGGTTTTATCTGTTTTCTTTTTCTTTGAAGTGTGTTCTTTGTTTACCAATTTGTTTTAAATTGAGCCAATGGTGTAGTAGCTGGTTAGTACTTAAAAACAATTTTTTTGAAATTAAATATAAAGTCACTGGTAATAGAGAGACGATAGATCTCACTTCTCTAATGCCATCTTCATGTCAGGTTACTTCATTTTCCACTTCCACTCCTATGCGGCAACCTGTACGACATCCTCGTTCTACCAGTTGGTGAATCCTGACTGGAAAAGTGACCTCTGTGCCCACGACACGGTGTCTGAAACTCAGAAGCTGACGGTGACTCCAGTAAACAGGTGTGCTGGCCGTACCAAGCTCAATGTATTTTACGATGTCTGAAGGACAATTCTTGAGAACTGGTGGAGTTGTATCCACTGAAATACAATTAAATATGCGGATCTTTTAAGTCATCTTGTAAGCCATACAGTATGTGTAATTCGCTTTGATCGAGCTGATAATTCACCCACAAATAAAATGAAAATCATTACAGATTACAGAGTTCCTACCTTGTTCTACGTTGATGGCAAAACTACATTGCGCTTTATTGTATGACTCGTCTACGAAACTGTACAGAACATCAGTGGAACCAACTGAGAAATATGAATTGGGTGTATGCGTGAAGTAATCCATCATTGCAGTTCCAGATTCATCCATGGCTGTTGGTATGGTCCATGAAACAAAAGCACCAAGTTTCCCAGTTTCTATAGATATATTAATATCTGAAGGACATCCATTAATAGCTGGAGGTGATGTGTCGTCTAGAATGAATTGTTATCAATGTTAAAATAAAACGAAGAAAAGATTTAAGATATAAGATATTTGCATCATCTGAACCATTTATATCTAATTGTACATTTGAGGTTTGATTTTCTCTGTAAATAATTGGCAGTCTTTTCTTAGTATATGGACAAAAAATTAGTACTCAGCAGATTACGAAACATGAAACACATAACTAGAGTCAACCTACATAATTATTTTTTTTTTCAGACTAGATATTGACCTATGGACAAAACTGAAAGCGCTAACATCGCGAAATGCACCACCTTTAAATATTTCCATCAGTGTAGGTTTTAGATTGACATTTCGTCAGCTAACAGTAATTTTGTAATTTATGGAAATAATGGTATTGCACGATTTCCAATATTATTAGCTTTAAATCGATGTATAATGTTTTGTTATGGTGTTATGCTCTTTTTGGCATCTAACATTTGTCACTGCCAGTAAATGTTCCTATGTTTTTCTTTATTTTTTCTGGACTTTAAAGGCCAATATCTAAAAATTAACCAAAATGTTAGAACGTTGTAATATTAAGGTAACAATTTGTCGAAGGGATTTGAATTCATGCTTTGTTGATTGTATTTAAACATTTCTATTTCAACGATGAATTCGAACTCGTAAAAAACTTAAACAAGAACTTATGTTGGATACATACAAAATGCACTTATAGTAAAGTTGCAATACGCCACATTGTTTGAAGAATCTCGAAAAATGTAGTCAACCGGAGTCGTTGTTAATAGAAACATTCCTGACGAATGGGATTTAGATATTGTGATATCTCCGGATACATCAAATACGGTAGGTTCGGGCCATAGAACGTGTCTTTCGGCTACAGAGTCAAAGTCCTGCGGACAATTAGTAACAAGTGGGGGTGTTGTATCCACTGAAAAAGAAATAATAGACAAACACTTTTCAATTTAATTATAGTATTTATTTGTCAGTATCGTGGTACCTGATATAAACCATTATCCGGGACCATTATCAATGCAGACAAACTTCGCATATCTTGTTCATATATCATTTTTCGGTCCCAACACAACGCTACCTCCCCACACCCTTTAGAACCAATAAATGATGCATTAAAATCTTTGTTCTACATAAATTGCCTTCGTCGTCGCTTTTGATGAATGACCCCACCTACCTATTTGAAAAATTACTGAAAATGTACAGGTAGCGTGTTACTCCAGGTGGTCACAAAAGGGTATGTGACTTGTGCCACTCCAGCTGGGAAGTAAGACGATGGAGCGTGTGATCGTATTCTCTGTGGAGTCCTGATAAGTCTGTAGCAGTGGGCTAGTTCCAGGGGCTGATGCTGCACCATGTTGAACATTTGTAAGCTCCATTGTTGTTCTAATATCTCCTGACATCCAGAATATAACTGGCGGTGGTTCTTTGGTGTTGCACGTTGTCACATTCATCTAGTGAGCAATAGGAATACCGAATTATAGTTTAACAACCTTGTATGTTAAGGACATGTCAATATTTATATGGGTATGATAAACGGACATCCACGAATGAAAACAAAATTAGCTATCCGTTGGCGAGAGCAATCCGGTAAAGAATTGGGTGCAATGAACGAATACTACTGTCTGTTCAATTAACTTAGATGTTCCCGGTTTTATTAATTATTTCCAAAAAAAGATCTGCTTTCGAAACAATAACGAAAGGCCAAAAGTTATTCATTATTGGACCCAACAAGATCATTGGGTTCCAACTTGAAAAACATATTTATTCTTTGGATTTTATTCAATTTACACTGCTTCATTGACAAACGACAACAAACTGGGTACAGTTGAATATTGACTTCTGACTCTGAAACTTTGAGGGCAGACCCATTCACGAATTAGGGGGCGCTTCAAAAGCATTTTATAAGAATTAATATATGACTCGTGGAACCTTACTTTGATTTCAGGTGTTTGCAAGTGTATTAAAGCATGGGCATATAAATGCATCGTTGGAAATACCGATACTTTTAATAGAGGTCGATGTCTGTTTTATTCATTGGTTACGACCAAAAGAACCATACAGCTCTCCTGTTATGTCGTCCAGTCAAGTTAATGCCGTGTGAAACTTTGGATATCATATTCGTTTGTCATTGGCAAACACCGGTTCGGATTTGATATGTTGAACAAAGTTGGTTATTATTCATTTCATACCAGTGGCGGACAATATTGGTCGTGAATATATCCTCCGACGACAAATTTTACTACCTACAAGAGGAGTCAATGGAACCTTCCACTAAAAGTAATTACGAATGGTACCAAACCTTTTATTCACTCATTTTGAAAACGGGGTAAAATATCCGATACATAATTTGGAGGTTTTAAACTGTTCCCATTCCTTTTGTCATGAAAAAAACATCTTAGGTCCAAGGATACCAAACAACCTTCTTTTCGTGATTATTAAGAAGCGTGCGTATTGTTTGAAATAATTACTAAAAAAAAACAAGACATCTAAGTATGAACAAGACAGTAACATAAACAAAACGAAGGTAACGTATGATAGAGAATATAGTAAAGTTCAAAATTTGCCGAGCGCTACCGAAGAATACCGAATGAGAACCGGGTGTCGACCCATGCCAACGAATGCATAACGTACGAGGAACGCACAAAACGTTAGTAACGTAGGTCAAATAGGCCGATAGTAGGTCAACGAGCGTTAAAAAGTGGTTTTTGAGATGGATTGACCCAAATGCACCGGTAGTTCATCTAAAGCCGCTTAGTTACTGGTGCCCATGCGTTTTGAACTCGGTTACACCCCCCCCCCAACCCACAAAAAAGGTTGGGTGCCGTTCGTATTTCCGAATATGTTCTGCTTAAAAGTAACAGGACGGAAATATTGAGGATCACCTACCGAGAACGTTCGCTATCGCAATCATCCCCATAGAAACAATTCTTTGATTCTGTGATACGACATATAAAATACTAAATCATCATCTAATGCGTGAATGACAGCGTATTTCGGCTTATTCACTTCAGGTGCGATCTAATACATTGTGTAAGCATTCCAAATCACTAAGCAAAAAAAAAAATGGTGTTCGAAAAAAAATATTGAGGGCGCTTCTCTCTGGAAATGTCTCATGTTCTTTAATTCATATATCTCCATCAAACAAGCAGATATTGCGGATTCCTTTATTCGTGTCGTTTTATAACAAGGAATGGACAATAGTAGGCCTGCAAATCAGAAACTTCTCTATCAGTTGTCATTAAAATGGTGTAGTTGTGGTTGATTGAATTTAGAACAGTCGCTGGGGGGGGCGGGGTGTGGCGGGGCGGTGGATGGGTTACCGTAACGCGGAGTCAAATCATGTATCTTTGTCAAAAAACTTTGGTCTGTATATGCCAAGGCCTGGTTCAAATGAAAGTTATTTATCCTTATTAATTCCAGACAAGATGTAAAGTACTCTTTGCACACAATAAGGAACATTAACACCAAGTTTTCACCATTCACAAGACACTAAATACCATGTTTTTTCAAATACGACATGACTTGTTCGCTTAAAATGATGCATCTCAAGATTTGTTCAACCTAAGATAGCAAAAGCACACATTTTAAAAAAGCTATTAACCCAAGGAATCAAAATATATAATTCAAATTAGTATAGGGTTATACCCTTAAGTAAATATAAAATATTCATACAAATCAAGATATATGTTTGGTAAGCGCATATATTTTTCCACCCTGTACTGTATTGCCATGACGCCTTGTCTTAACTATTCAAATTTATATATTTTATTAAAGTTTATAATATGCTATGTCCTAATACAAATTTAATTCTAAAGTTTCATATCACATAATATTTTAAATACTTCTCTATTTTTTATTATAATCACCCTGTATAATTGTTTAGCCACCCTGGTCTTTATTTATGTCGAATCAGATTTCTTAGATCAATAGCTTTCAGAAAATGTGTACTTTTATTAAGGTAGAATCTGTAGTTTTGGAGATAAGCTAACTTGAAGCTTGATAAGTGTCTGTTTTTGCGAGTGGTTCATGCAACGCTAAGGGTGGCGAGTTCCCAACGCATGGTCCTATTATGTTATATCTATACGAACTGAAAGAGTTAAAGTCTTACCACATTCAGAAATCACAATATCATCCAAAGCAATATCACCAGTAAAGCTTGAACCTCGAATTCCTTCAAAGACAATCTGGGAAAAGCATCAAGCACAATAAAAGGTTGATCAACAAATGTGAAAGCAAAGGCCACTTCGAAGATATTCTTTGTGAGGAATCAATTGTTGAATTTCAGTTTTGGAAAGTGCGCTAAAGATTCATATTTTATTTTTGATTTTCAAGGGATTTTTTCAGTTTTCATGGGTTTCAAAAGTATACCGCCCATAGGAACAGCCACAGTCACATAACGCTATTTGTCTTCAAGAATAATGGTTTCCTCTATTCTACATAATTATCATCATGATCATGTATATAGTCCCAACGCACAATTTACATCTCTCAAATTATTAAATATAGACCTACTCCTCTAATACTTTAAAACCAGTCAAGGAATGATCTATATCCAAGTATCATAAGTATCAGAAAAATCGTGTATAACCTCTGGAATTTCTGGAATTTGACGTTTTGGTCTAGCTAGGTTTATTCTTTGAAATCCTTAAAGAAAATACACTCAGATTAGTATGAAATGTCACAAAGGAATATCTTTAAAGCGGCACTGGCACATTTTCACAAAATATGAAATTATACCAACAGCAGCTATGAAGCCCTTCCCATAATGCACGAGTAATTTTCTACAACAATGGTGTAAAAATATATATGGCTAAATCTCTTCACAAAAGTTTAAAACTTCGTGCGCAGTAACTTGTGTGGCAGGATATATTGTCCTCCGGACTAGCAGTCCGCCTACAACGGTGAATAGGACACTTGATTCGGTTGACTCTTCACGCAACATTAGTTCTAGTTCCACGCTTTATTCCGTAGTCGTCTATGGAGCCCGGACTATGGTTCCTGTCGAACCATATCTCCTTTTACACCGGTCGTTTACGTTCAAATTGAGCACAGTTAGTTTAGGTAATAGGCATAGGGGTCTAAATGTAAACGCTTGCTATGTAACTAAAATTGATTCAGCTGGAATCTGGAATGCCTAAATCACTACAGGTGTTGCATAAAAAATTGATGAAAGGGTTTACCATAAGAAGTACGTCTGGATATGGCTATTTCTGTGAAACATTATAAGAGATTTGTTATGTAAACTGTACCCAACTACCCATATATTCTATTTGTTCAACTAAAATATTGTCGGAACTTTATAGAACGTTTGGGAATAAACTAAAGGCACTGAGCAGGTATAACACTCTACTATAAACGGGGTTCCGACAAGATGGCAGCTATCACGAAACACTGACGACTTCTATCCATTGAAGTATATCGATACATTTTCTGGATAGCATGCAAAGTGACACATTGTTACATGTGTATGAGAATTCTTCATAGCGGGAATGTCAAAGTATCCAACAATTTATTTTTTTTAATTCACCAGTGCAGAGCCATCCCACCCCTAGGTCATCCTCTGATTGCCATCTTCTTATTCCTCAGGTTTGCAAAACAGAAGCTCATAGATCCATATTTTTTCGCTGGATTGTTCCTATTTGGAATCAACTACCTCCCCACACCAGATCCACTACTTCTTTCTCCATTTTTAAATCTCAGGTCCTATTCACATCTCAATTTGACTCAGCAAATACGTGTTCTTTGCTGACTAACTGTTCCATCTGCAGAGTTTGTTAAAAAGCTCCCTCCCTTTATCTTATTTTGGCCTCCAAGGTGGGATTGTCATAGGTGCTTTGTCGCCTTTTCATCCCAAGTTTTATTATAATTTTTATGATATCCCAGTGTAATTCGGTATTTTTAATGATTTTATATTCTGTAATTTACCTTATGTTACATTTTAACCAGTGATATAAATAAAATAAAATAAACATAAATAAAATCTTATTTTCAGACATCTTGTTGCTTTAAATACAGCAGATCCTACATACTTGCTTGTTAAACACCGTGAAGCTTTTAAGGAGTTATAACAGTTACATTGAATACAGAATATTCCACTCACCCTAAAATTTGAATAGGCCGTAAATGCAGCGTTGCCATAGTGCCATTGGTCCCCTTGATTTCTTGACATAGCCCATATTGTACTGCTCAGACTGCCTATGGAACCGAACTCATCGACTGACCTAGTACGCACGTTAAGTTCTCCGATAGTGTCACCATACATATGATAATAAAATGTGCATGTAACATAACATCCGTTACTGTTTCCTCGCAGGGTTGGACTTGCGAATCGGGCAGAGTCTCCATTTACTCTTGGGCTTGATGCCTCTATATAAATGTAATTTCCCGCTGCAGAAAAGACATAAAAGAAACTATAACTCTTAAACCCCTAAATGCCATTTATTGACACTTTTCAAAAATCACCAGGCGGACCCCTGGCTTGTGTTTACAGGGTAAGTGCTCCTAGATCCAACAAATACTGCTACCTCCCTTTTTGCGGTGATCGTCAGGTTGCTAGGCATTTTGCTCTAGGGACGCAAGAGATAGATACCTGCATGAGTTATTATTTCGTTCTCGACGTTTTCGACGAGTAGTAGTATGTGGCGGCGGCGACGGCGGCGGTGGCGGTGGCGGTGGTGGGAATAGTACGTAGTAGTAATAGCCTTTCAATATCAGAATGGCATAATTACATTATGCCCTTCTCACCTACTCTATTCAATGTGCTTTATTCGGTTAACGGAATAAACCATATGTTTCAGAGTGGGTGCAAAGAGTATAATGTATTCGTGCCATTAGAACATGTGACAAAACGATCCCGCTGCTTATAAGTCCACAGTCCACATATCTATATAATTTCGGTCACCCTCTATTTCCTGCAATCCAAGACAGAGTGTCTCTCTGGGGGTGATAAAATTTAAAAACACCGCGTACGGAAATTCATAATTGCATCTCATAAAGTTCCTGTGAATTATTTGGCATGATAACTTGCAATCAATAGAAGAGTAATATAAACACGCTGTAGGCCTCTTATGATATTGTCTGGTCAGTATTAGTATCACAACACCAAAACTATGCCTAAACAATCCCTGACAAGATCAATATTAATTTACGCGAGTTTTCCAAGTTATTTCAGCTTTGTTTGAATAAAATTCAAATTGAAGGCGAGAGTCGCTATCTCTATGATCTCCGAAAATAGGAAACCAGGGACAAAATCTTCATCAAAACAAGATGAATAAATTATTAAAATTATCGACTCCAGACCAATTTAATGGGTGGGGTGTTGAGTCTGTGTAACCGTCAAAACTGTCCATTTGCCGACACAATTGAAAAAATATCCGGTTCGCTACGGTCGCACGATAAATAAGTTTACCCGGCGATCGTAGCGAGCCGGAAATTTTTTTTAATTGTTTCGGAAAATGAACAATGTTGCCGGCAACACCGTCAGTTCAAAAATCTGAGGGGGGACCAATATCATTACAAAATTGTTCAAAATACTGTTAAAATATTTTATTTCACTAAATTATTCCACCTACGTCTATTTTACATTAATACTGATCTTGGCTACAAGTCAATATTTTGCCGACAGAATTCTGTAAATGGGAGATGCCGCCCCATCCCAACCGTCAAGGAACGACCCTGTTTGCGATTACATTATACAGGCAGATTAAAAAGAAGAGAACATATTTTTCTGTAGGTTGGTAAGAAGTCTATAAGAATCTACTGTACATGAAAATGTCATTGGAACGAGCAGGTTATGAACACCGTTTTATCGTGTTATCTAGGTAAGAACAAACGTAGATAGCCCTACCCTAGTCTTCAAGTGCTCAATATGAACAAAGTTTTGCCTCCCAGGCGAACCTACGGCGTAATTAAAATATATAAGTCAATGTTTGATTGAATAACCCACCCAGCCAGTGTTCCATTTTGTAAAATGTCATATGAAAGTCAAACAGAAACTAAACTGTTTACGGTAAGTGCGTACGCGTGCTACAAATTTCAACAAAATATCAAAGATCAAATTATGATAAAATAATCCTATAAAGTTTGATGATGGTAAGGATATATTGGTGGACACCATGTTATTCTTAATACTTATTAAACACAACAGTCAATGGCATTCAATGACATTTTACAGTCTGTTTTAGTGTGCGAAGTGCACGAGATGCAAAGTTTGTCACGGTAATAAGTAATTTGTGGTCAGGCTTCTCAGGTAAGATACATCTAATTTTGAAGAGCACCCAAACAAATGTTATTTCATGTAAAGAGTAATTCTGTCAGCCTGGACAGAAAAAATATTTCTGCTCGTAGATGGCTGAGAGAGTTGCTTTCTGTAGACATATATGTATATCTATCTGTTTGATAATATATGCACTAAAGCATTGTATGGAATCTGATATTGTTCACTTTCATTACAGCCTCTTGTTTCCGTTGTTTTACACAAAGGCACCCATTTACATCTGTATTTGAAGACGGAATATTCCTTACTTAGTGACAGCTATGCGTCATTTAAAATACTCGTTCTAGCTGAAAATATAACGTTCCTATTGACAACAGTGTCTGTCATTGACTTACATGTGCTTCCGGTGGTATGGTCTACTGATGGTCCGGTGCCAGAAGAAGAAGTCCCACCACTGTCGATCGTCCAATCAAAGATATCATTAGTTTCTTGGAGGAAACCACACGTTGTTGAATCTTCAAAGTCACATGCTACATCTGCAGATACTGTCAACACGAAAAAACAATGATTGCGAGTTTTAGGATTGTAGTAATTTAATTTACAAAAGTTTTCCATGCTGGAATATTTAGTGTAAATCCCATGAAGACACAAGTCTTGAAGATCAGGGGATTTTTTTTCCGGACCTTGTGGAATTATATAATGACTTCTCTTGCAAACGAACTTCGCCAGCAGTTTATTATATCTGCAGATACAAATTACCGGCCAACGTCTATACTTTTATACTATACAGTCGCGTAAAATAAAATTAGCCCATTCCAGTTGCATTACACATAAATATAACATCACAGCAATTTTATCATCTCAACCTACCTAATTTTGAAACCTAGTGCAACCTTACCCTGGAAATCCCTAGCCTATTTATAAACAGTGTACCAGAAGGTATTTGAGCATTTAGCCAAGCCAAGCAAACATTTTTAACCAATCATTTCCCAGTAAGGTCACAATTTAATTCCTACTTCGAAAACCAATAACTTCACAAAAGAGAATTGAAACCCTAAAAGTAGAAAGGTTATAGATGTTTCATTTCGGGACAGTTGTTTTACCTTTAAGCAATAATCCTGCAATGCACAGTCTGTGATTATGAAAGATCACATTCCACTTATTGGATGACGAAAGTTCCAAAGTAACAACCGCTTTGATCCAGGTGATACGAATGGACTGTATTAGCAAGTCTTGCGATTGGTACGGCATTACTTCATAGTCTAATGGGAAAGTGCACTCATAACATCATTGGGAATTACCTATTTCGCAACATTGTTTTGCAACATACAAGTCGTAAACAAGCTCAGTTTGGGGTTCTTTCCTTTTTAGGAGTCTTTTCCCAAAGCTACATGCAGAAATAAAATGTTTTTAATTTAAAACCAGGATACTATAGCAAATAATTAAGTACATTTCCCAGTTATTGCAAAGAAAGAGCAGTTCTCAATGTTTTTTAGAAAAAATATCTGCGCGAAAGAAGACAGGAATTAACACATTTTATGAGAATTGAGAGCTCTCCGTGTCTCGTAAATAAGTATCTCAGGGCATCAAAACTTGGGCCAAAGAAAAATTTAATTATTAAATATTCAATGATATGTATTTCTGGGAATTTACGTAATTGTTCGGTGTAAAGTGGTTTTCATTTACGATTGTTTTTCGTGCGCCATTTGTTAACATGGTTAGAGGCACTATCAGTCATTTGCTAAATCAGAAAATCGAAAAAAATAATCAAAATCAGATTTTTACGTGTATGTAACAGGTATAGATATTCTAACACACATGCAAATATGAGGGGTTAAGACCAGAAGCAACCTAATAAGTTCAAAATCAGATATTTAGTCATTACTGTCCGTACGGACACTTAAAAAACCACGTAAATGAATGGAGATTCATATCTTTGAACACTGCCGTTTTCTTCCTTTTCGGTCAATTCTTTAGTTGTAAAAAGTAACTTTATATGAGGATTCTACAAATGTATCCTTCACTTTTAAGCTATTCCTGCCAATTTCAAATATTTTGACTCACTCGGATGAATCACTGAGTAAATTTTTTTGCCCATTTTTTTTTTTTTTTTTAATCCTAAATACATATCAGTTGTACATATTTTGGTGAAAAAAATGAAATGGCGTTATTATGCTACTTCGTAAAATGTTAGCATTTTGGTGGCGTTATTCAAAATTTGTTTTGCCCCTTTTAATCGTACAGGAGTAACCTTTCCTAAATTTGTATTTCAGCAATGTAAATGCATTTATCTTCTTCTATTATGAGCCAAATTTATGGAAATGTCAGGGAAAGTGGTTGATGTACCCCATCAATGACCAGAGCTTTGGTAAACAAATTCTACCGCCAAAGTGGTTTGGGGGGGGGGGGGGGTCCACGTGGACCCCCTCCCCTTATACTCAAATGGGAGTGCGCAAGTACACTTCGGTGTTAAATCGTCTACTGCTACAACTTGAAAAATTAAGCATGAAAATGGCATTTTCTTCACAAAGAATGCTCTAATGACGATGAAAACCATCTGGTATGTCTTATAAGGGGTTTTTTCATGTGCCGATAAATTCATGCCGAAAAACACTTGGTATAAGGTCATGTACACTACCGTTTGTGAAAAAGCCCCCCCCCCCCCCAAAAAAAAAACACTTTGCCGGTGGATTGTTTTACCTACACTTTTGTCATTGATGAGGTACATCAACACAACCACATAACAGGAAACAAATTAAAATATGTTGTACCGATTCAAAATGACGGCCCCAAAACCGATTTTACAACGCCAAAAAATTAAAACCACTTTCCCAAAGGACTTCTTGCATAAAATTTGGCTCATAATAGGAGAAAATAAATACATTTACATTGCTGAAATAAAAATTTTAAAAAGGTCACTCCAGTACGACTTATGGGGCAAAAACAAATTTTGAATAGCGCCACAAAGTGCTTAATTATGCTAATTAGCATAATAACGCCATGGCCTATTTGATTTTTTTTTCCACCAAAATTTGCGCAACTGATATTTAGGCAATTACATAAAATTTTGGGCACAAGTAATTTAACTTTAAAAAACAAAATGATGGGTCCACATGACCCCCCCCCCCCATACACTTAAGTGTTAAGTATGAATAATTGCATTAGTTCAGTGTCCAGGGATTTATCAACTCTCACAAGAGAGAATTTACAAGTATTTGGAAATTCATCGTATGCTTTTGAAGTATAGTTTGACAATGTGCTTCTGTTGTTGGCCTAGCCCATTAAAAAAAATCAAACGCCTATAGCTTAGGATCAGATTGTGGTCTTTCAAAATAACATTTCAAACGTCTCTTAAAATGATTCTTTGCAACTTACCTTTAACGGGCGAATAATTTGCACATATAAGTAGAACGCCAAGTATCTTAATGGGGAGATAACACCCCTCTGTGTCCGGCCACTTTGCCATCCTTGCACTAAGTAACAAGTATTCATGAACGATATCGAAGCAACCGGTCAGAAAGTGTGTTAATCACTGGCAGTACCAGGACCAAAGATGTGTCTATTTTTAAACTGGGTACAGGATTTCTAAACCAAATCTGATCTGTCGCATCAAGGATGTATCACAGTTCATTCAGTACATCTGCGACCACATGAGATACATAAAACATGCGCTACCAATAATCACCTGAAAGTAAGGAATGTATCACGAAATCTTAGCGTTCCGGTACACACCGACGGAAGAGCAATTCAAAAACCCAGTAGCTCTTATTCCGGCTCCGATTTTTTGTTTAAAGTAGAACATACCCACACAGGTTGTCACCGTCATGAGGAAAATAAGGATATGTTGTCGTATCAAATAGCCGCGGAAATTCTCTAATAGTTACGCTAGTCCGTTCCTTACGTTACCGCAGTTTCCAATGGGATCAGGGTTTTAACATGGTAACAAAACTCAAACAGTATAATGGCTAAAATATTCAATGAGATAGAATTAAATAAATTTATTGTACGTTAAAATACTGATCCATGTACTGTCATTCAATTGTAATGAGTGCCGTGAAGTCTTAGTCTCTAGTGACAAACAATATTTTGGAATTCCTTAGAGTAAGCACACAGTTGACAACTGCAAGTGTTATTCTTCTAATACGTAGCTTTATTAACAAATATCAGTCACTCCTGTCTTTCTCCTTAGACGGGTTATAAATGAGAATCCTATTCTCAAAGTTTGGAGAAGGTTTGATGATGTTTTTCTATAGTTCGCAGAATGCTGAATCGGATTTTTTGTACAACCTCTTGAATGTGGGGAAATTTGTAAAATAAGGGGGTAGAATTAACACACGGTAAATTTTGAAACCAGGTTAAATTGTGTTTAAATGCACACGATGCATTGGTCTCTTTATAAGGATTTAAAAAAGGTATAGTTTGTCTATGTTCCGATCTTTAGTTAGACAGCTACAGCCCCATTGAGGTTCAATTAGACCAGATGGAGATGGATATTAGACCAGATGTATATTAGCCCAGATAGAATATTAGACCAGATGAGTATTAGACTACATGGCTATTAAACTAAATGGTTATTATCCTAAATGGTTATTAGACTAAATGGTATTAGACGAATTGGAGTTAGACAAAATGGCCATTAGACCAATTAGGATTAGACCAAATGGCAAGTCACCTTCTATGCCAAACATAATGAATTTCCTGCTTAGAAAGAGTTTTCATCCATTTTGTTTTACTCCTTAGGCATCACTGCATTCTTCGAGAGTGTAACTTATTATAAATTTGTCATGAATATTAATGTAAACTCATTATTGTGTTTAGTGTTTGTTTTTATTTAATTTGCTTGCTTTTTAAAGTTTTAATTTTAATTCAAGAAATATAATTGTTAAAGATTGCACTCTCCAGAAATGAAGTGATTCCTAAAGATTATTTCAGTTGACATTTAAATGCAAAATTCTTCTAGATATTTGGGAAATATCACCTTTTTGGGGTGCACCCAAACAAAAATACATGAAATAACGACCACAACCCTATTCATTATTGGCATTGAATCAATCTCATAGTTCATAATAACGTTGATAGTTGATAATAACGTGTTTAATTAATTTTTAGTAAAACGTTGAGTTTAGATATTAGACAATGCTTAATGCAATTAGCTTGGGCATCCCGTCTAGTATGTTTAATGAACGCTGCTTAAGAAATGCGACTGTTAGTTATTACACGTCAATTTTGGGAGTTGCCAATTGTTTGAATCAATTTACTACCAACTGACGTACTTTCAACATTGAAATTTGTATGTCACTTTCCCCACGGCTATAGGTTCACCAACAAAAGGCAAAACAAAACAACTTCTTTTCGGTCCAATTTGCACGCCTGAAAATTGTTTCGAAACCGATCCATATTGTTCAATGTTTCATTCGCTATTTTTAATGTCTTAGAATATGTTCACATGATGTCGCTGTATAATTCCTATTTTCTCCAGTGAGGACTCAGGACCCTCCGCCCTTATCCACTAATGTGAATAAAAATACCTTATGCACTTAACTGTTAAGGTTTTGTAAATACGTCATATATAATTAAGTTAATTAATATCTCAATAATTAGCCACTTTAAGATATTTGGGGAATTCATAGAATAGTGCAAACTATACTTATATGCTAATTTATCAAAAAGTAAAACATCGAATACGTCACTATATTGATCTATTATTAAACTTTGCAGAATATGCTTACAAGTTGCAACACCACGTTTAAATGCATATCATTCAACGTATTTACAGTCTTTGAAGCAAGTTTTCATTTTAGGTCAAGAAAATGCCTATGCTTGCCTGCGTTTCTCTCGTCCAAAGAAATGGAATAATTCCTTGCCAGTATTATGTTCCATCAAAATATTGGATCCAAAGACATGATGTCGGCGTATATCGCATTTATATTTTGCTGCACTTTTCTAGGACGAACCAACCAAAATGTAATGATCACACACAGCAAAACTGGATTTCATAACTTCTGTACTAATTTATTCTAAATTAAGATATTTTTATAATACATCATGACAATTAATTGAAGTTGGACACGTTGTTGGGCAGGAAATAGCCAGATAAGGGGATATGTGCACACTCCTCCTGGTACCACAGATTCGCATCGGTGATGTCAAAGAGGAGTGACCTGCCAAAATCGATACGAGACATGGCAAGGGACCGGATGGTATGATGACACGAGGTCCTGGTCAAAATATCGGGCTATGTTCCTGAGCTGATAATTGAGAAATCGACAAATTCCACCCACCTTAGTGGTCATCTAACCATCCCTGTCCATTATAACATCCAGATTTCGTTTAGAGTTTGCTACACGGAGAGATATATTTTGATGTGATCTTTAAAAAAATACCCTTATAACCAATAACTAAAAATTCTGTCCTCTACATAATATTATATAGATAAAGATATTTGTGAATTTATAGTGCAAACTAAACTTATATGCTAATTTATCAAAAAGTAAAACATATCTAATACGTCACTATGACGATTTACTATTAAATTGCGATACCACGTTTAAATGCATTATATGGTTCATTAAAAGCAATAACGTATTTGCAGCCTTTGAAGCAAGTTATCATTTTAGGGCAAGAAAATACCTATGATTGCCTGCGTTTCTTCCGTCAAAATAAATTGAATCATTCCTTACCAGTAGCCCAATTATGCTCCATCAAAATATTTGATCCAAAGACATGATGTCTGCGTATATACATATCGCATTTATATTTTGCTGCACTTTTCGAACCAAACAAAATGAAATGATTACATAGCAAAACTCGATTACATAATTTTCTATACTAATTTATTCTAAATTAAGATATTTTTTATGATACATCATGACAAATAAATTTGAAGTTGACACGTTGTTGGGCAGGGACCCTATAGTCTAACCAGGTAAGGGGGTATGTGCACACTCCTTCTGGCACCACAGATGTTTAAATTTCGCACCGGTGATGTCAAAGAGGAGTGACCTGCCAAATCGATACGAGACATGGCAAGGGACCGGATGGTATGATGACACGAGGTCCTGGTCAAAATATCGGGCTATGTTCCTAACCTGATAATAATTGAGAATGCGACAAAGTCCATCCGCCTTAGTGGTCATCTAATCATCATTGTCCATTATAGCACCTAGATGTCGGTTATCGTTTGCTATTATTGCCACACGGAGAGATATATTTTGATGTGATCTTTAAAAAATACCCTTATAACCAATAACTAAAATTTCTGTCCTCTCCATAATCAAATTTTTAATATCTGTGATATAAATTTCAAGAGTTTTCAAAGCATCAGAAACACTCCTCTTGGTTTTCAGGGTTGAAATATATATAAATTTGAGTGTCATCAGCGTAAATTTGGAATGGGAGATAAATGTATATGAGATGTGGAATTGGCAGGTTATGTTACCAAGAGGAAAAATGTACGTAGTGAAAATTAAGAACCCATGATTGGTCCCTGGGGTACACCACAATCTAAACAGACAGTGTCATTATGTATCAATGCGTCAAATATCTTTCCTCTGGCATTATAGTATTCGCATTCTCTGATCAACGACTGAGGTCACTACTAGACTTAATATCCCCAAAACAAGCCGTACCATTGGTGAATTAGCGACAGTGCTTTAACAGTGGGTTCTAGACTTTGGAACTCCATCAAACTTACTTGTCTTGAGTTTTTCTTCCTTGTTCAAGTGTCTTTTTGCGCATTGATTTTGATAAAGCGCGTAACAAATTATGTAAGTCTACCTTCTTAGAATAATTTGATTATCATGAATATTGTATACGCTCTTTGTTTATTATATGTATATACGTGAGTAAAGAGCCAATTGGCTGAAGCGGGATTCGAACCGGTGTGAAAGGAGATATGGTCCGGCAGGAACCACAGTCCGGGCTCCACAGACGACAACGGAATAAAGCGTGAAACTAATGTTACGTGAAGAGTCAACTGAATCGATTGCCCTATTGTTCACCATTGTTCCCAGACTGTGAGACCGGCGGACCATATCTCCTGCCACACCGGCAACCTCTGGATTGCGAGGCCAGTGCTCTGCCAACTGAACTATCCAACCCATGTGTTGGTGGTTGATCCCTAATAGCCATCATCTTTACTCTGAATCAGCAAACAATATTAATATTTACTGCCGGAACAATATTGATGCACTCCCATCAAATTTACTAAACTCAAAAATAGAAGATAGGAAAACGGCGTTTATACATTTGCTGGATAATATTTTAGTATAGTATTCCTTAAAAACAGAGCATCAATTACGCAAAAGCTCATGCTGATGCATTACATGGTATTTTAATATTTGTACTATTTAATGATACTGTGTAAATAATTATTAGTGCCCCTATTTTTTTATAATGTGTGAGTTATGTCTTTAGCTTTGGGTTTTTATGTATAATCCGATGGCCACCGAGGTTCTATGGGAGAGCTGAGCATTAATGGATCCCCAGGGGCGGGTACAAAACCTCCACAAAACGGGATCGGATTTGGTTTTCCTTATACAAGCCTTCTTAACATTTTGCTCGGCTCGCTCTACTCGCTGGTAGACCAGAATGTTTTTTTTTTTTTCAAATTTGCCTCAGGAATCTTAAAGGTGCATTTCGTGATCCAAAGGGAGGTTAAAGTATATTCCCTTCAGCAGCCTAAATCCGCCCATGGTTACTCCCCTGGCTCTGTGAATAAGAACGAATAAAATAAAATAAATCTGAGGAGAAAGGAACATTTGGTACACTTCAATCATGGACACTAAGGTTAAGCAAATATTTTTTAAGTAAGTTTGATGGCTTTTACCTCGCTGAACACCCCAGCACACCCCTCACTGATTATTTAAAACACATTTCTGTGCAAGAAGAAAGTGTTTTGTACAACATCAAACGACCGCAGTTTCCGTGATATGTTTTGTGTCTTCTTATCCCAGAGTCACTATGCACAAGTTTGATCAAAGTCCTTTAGGACATAATGTGAGAGCATATCAAAACTCTGGGCATAGACAGCCACACGCTATGCAAAGTTTCCACACTATAAATGCATATAGTTCGGCACCTTTTTATAGAAGTCATTTAAAAAATGCAAAGCAACACGATAGCAAGATTAAAAATGACACCTCCTTCTTAGTAATTGCAGTTCTTATTTTAACTCTGCTCCCACAGCAATATTTCGACAAGAAGCCATAGTTTCAGAAAGGATCAAAACTTATCATAATCTTTTCGAAAGAAATAGTGGTCAACATATGGATTGTTCTGGTGAATGGAACAGAGTTTCAAGGAAATACCTATTGTTAGAAAATTAGTTGCTTCGTAAGAGCAAAATCGACGATAACAGCCCATTTTTAAAGAGCGCCACAAATTTTCAAAATTTGAGATTTTTGCACAGTGTTGGTAATTGTCTAGACTACTGCTGCCACTACTTTGAATTGTAATGCTCGAAAGTATATATTTGTCATGAAAGAAGCAATTTGTAATTAGAATCGGGATCTTCGATTGTAATTTAACGGCGGAACGGGAAACTCCAAATTTTCTGTTCCGTTAATTGTGAAAATAGTGACACCTCACGAAAATGACCTCTAACTTGACTTGCTTGAACCAACGGAACAACTAATGGATGAGCGTAGACACGTATATGACGTTATTTCCTGGCTATATCGTATTGGAAGGACTTTTCCAACAGCCAATGAATATCAATTATCCTAACTACAAAATTCCTTCTTTTGCGATACATAGGTCTATTCGAGCTTTACCATTCACAGGTATAGTTTACTAACCAATTACTAATGCAATTGTGCAAAATCTCAATTTTTTGGAAAATTGGGGGCGCTCTTCAAAAATGTGCTGTTATTGCTTTAATTACGGACATTTGCATATAAATCAATGACAATTTATTTAGTTATCAGTGTGCAACCATGTATTAACTTTTAGATCCGTATATCAAACAAATGTTAATCTAAAAGGTGGAACTAGTCTCCATTTCCAGACGTGGTACAAGCATTCCAAGATCATTCAGTTCAACGTCAGCACTGGTTTTCTTATTTCTGGAATTAACAATTGAAAAAGTATTTGTGGTTATTAAATTGTCTGATTTGCAAGTAAGGCTGCTTTGCTTCCAATTTTAAGCCAATTTCAAGCACAAACAAGAAAAATGTAAACTCAAATCTCACCGTATGTATAGTATGCAAGCTGAAATGAGACAGCAACCAACCAACAGAGACAGCCCTAGTCCTGCCACAGATATCCAGATGCTTGCAGGCTTGCTACTCTCTAGGCGTGCAACATTGTCAGGCTTGAACGAATCTGCCAGCAATATTGTTGATAATTGTTGTTAATAAATAAATTTCTTACGATTAAAGGTACTTGTTCCGATTTTTGTCTATCGTGTTTTCTACTTGATATGGGAGCCTGACACTTGTATACGCTGACCACCAATTACCATGGGAAACAAACTTGCGGTTTTGATACTAGACGCGATAATGCATAGTGCAACGCCCTATCACTCTTGTGCTAATATTGATGGTTAACCACTAAAACGGCAGTTTTTTGTCAGTATCTTGGGAATGAAATGGATTTGGAAGCTGAAATTTCAGGAGGAGACTGAGAAAAATATGTCCTTTCATCTGATATCAAAATTGATACTACTTCCGGTTAAATCAGGGGTCCCAAAGACGATCGGAACAAGCACCTTTAACAGTAAGAAAATTTATATTTCCTGTTAGGTACTAAAATATTTGCTAAATAAATGCCATATACTACTGCCTCTCGTAATAAAATACAGATCTTGCGAATTCTGCAAGGATAATCGCAAACAACGATTACATACATTCTAACCTCTGTCCGAAGATACCTTGTTTGTTTAATGTTCATGAAAGTTCATCTGGGTTGATAGAATCTATTAATTAGGTTATAAACCTTTGATCCAAACTCAACATCCATTCCTATCTCTAATAGGTGAGCAGATTAGGGTGGTATTTTTGGCGGAGGTGGCAAGTCGCGTACTACAAGCTAATTTTGGTATTTTTGGAAAGTATGGCTGCTGACAACATCATACACCAAAATTACCCAGAATCCCTTTGGGGAACATATTGTAATGGCGTTTTCAAAATGGCCGCCATTTAGGTGTATTTGGGTATATCGTTTTAATACCGCATTCTTAAATAATTACGATTTGAACACCTTGTAACTATTTTGATAAGTAGCGCTGTTATTGAATTAACACGTGATCACTTACAGTAGCATAACACAAGAGGGCGCTAGCCAAAATGGCCGCCAATATGCGTTGAATGACTACTTACTGATTAAAACAGTCCAATTTGAGCTTTATTTGTAAACTACTTTAAAGAGGCGGTGGTGAAATGTCACATATACTACAAGCTTATGTTGGTAGTTTTGGAAAGTGGACATGCTGACAACATCTCAAACCAAAATTACCCAGAATCCCTTTGGGGCCCACATATTGTAATGGCGTCTTAACGGCTGCCATTCTGTGTGTTTGGGTATCGTCTCAATACTGCGTTCTTAAATAATCACGATTTGAACACTTGTATCAATTTTGATAATTGGCACTAGTATTTGATTAACACGTGATCACTTGCAGCAGCATAACGCTGGAGGGCGCTTGCCAAAATGGCTGCCAATGTGCATTGAATGATTACTTACTGATTAAAATGGTCCAATTTGAGCTTGTTTTGTGAAGTATTAATTAATTGGGCGATGGTGAAATATCACTACAAGCTTATGATAATGGGAAAGTATGAATCCCAGACAACATCACAAACAAAATTACCCAGAATCCCGAATTCCTACTTATTCTAATGACCTCTTCAACGTGGCTACCATTTCGTGATCTGGGTATATAATTTCATGATTGCGTTTTAGTACAAAATTGAACACTTTTTTCTTCTAATTTTGCTTATTAATTTTGATTTAAATTGTACCAATATTCAGGTAACATGTGATCACTTACAGTAACATGACACTAGAGGGCGCTTACTAAAGGGTCCCTAATATGCGGGGGGACACCAAAGTTAATGCACTAAATTTGGGCAAAAGTTATTTTGGGTGCCTGTAGTAACATATAGAAAATATCCGCTAAAATTCGTTTTTTGGGGGTGACCATTTTCTTTTAAACCACGTATCGCCCAGTGCTGACAATCGGCACAGAGAAAGAAGAAGTCATTTAAGGGGGACTTATCAGGCGCTCACCAGGTGAGCACCGACTAGTGTATCCCCCTCTCAATTCTGAGAGGGAAATACACTGCCCTCTCGATAGTACCCTCCGCGCCTTACGTTTGCTTAGTATCCCACTGGTAGTCTCAGGCGGGGAAGTGAGCCTGGTGGAAGAATGTAAGGGAGGTAGGCACCAGCGCTAGCGTATCCTTGATTGCACTCACTTCTACCGGCACACAGTGCTGCAGTAGAAACACCCCCTCTTCGCACCAGAACGTCTAGGAGATAAACTCTCTGGAAAGTGGTTGTGGAGATCCATCCTATAGTGTCCAGGATATCATGGATCCACGAGCCTCTGTAAAATGCCCAGGAGGAGGTGTGAGCGGGTACATCATGGGACCTAACCCGAGTGCCGACCAACCGATCGTGATGTGTCGGTGTGCGCTACGGATGGTCGAGGCAACCCAGCGGCTAACTGTGTCCTTTGCTGCTGGACCATATGGAGGGCCGTGGAGATGAAAAGCTGTTTTGTCTTCCTGAGCCCTTCGGTACGCTTGAGGTACCATTTTAGTGCCCTGACCGGCCACCAGGGTTTCTCCGACCGTCCCGCAGCTAAGGCCAGGTCCGGGAGAAACACTGGGCGTGGTGTGAAAGACAGGGTCTGATTCTTAGCGAGAAAACCGCCCGCGGGAGGATGGACACGCCGTCCTTCGACCACCGCAAGTGAGCCTCGTCAATTAACAAGCCATGTTTTTCGGGAACCACCGCTTCATCAATTACTTGAAAAAAAGCTTAAATTGGACAATTTTAATCAGTAAGTAGTCGTTCAACTCACATTGGCGGCCATTTTGGCAAGCGCCTTCTAGTGTCATGCTATTGTAAGTGATCACATGTTAATTATATAGTAGTGCTACTTATCAAAATTGATGAAAAATAGTTAAAAAGTATTCAAATCGCGATTATGTAAGAACGTAGTATTAAAATGATATATGCAAACACACATAATGACGACCATTTTGAATATGTTGACTCAAAGGGATTCTGGGTAATTTTGGTTTGTGATGTTGTCAGCATCCCTGCTTTCTAAAAATACCAACATCAGCATGCCGTTTCACCACCGCTCCATCAATTACTTGAAAAAAGCAGCTTAAATTGGACAATTTTAATCAGCAAGTAGTCGTTCAACGCGCATTGGCGGCCATTTTGGCAAGCGCCCTCTAGTGTCATGCTATTTTAAGTGATCATGTGTTAATTATATAGTAGTGCTACTTATCAAAATTGATGAAAAATAGTTAAAAGGTGTTCAAATAGCGATTATTTAAGAACGCAGTATTAAAACGATATACCCAAACACACAGAATGGCGTCCATTTTGAAGACGCCATTACAATATGTTCCCCCAAAAGGATTCTGGGTAATTTTGGTTTAAGATGTTGTCAGCACCCATACTTTCCAAAAATACCAAAATTAGCTTGTAGTACGCGACTTGCCACCTCCGCTATTTTAGAGCACTTTTTGGCCATAATCTGCTCACCTATAATAATTAGGTTTTAAACCAAACACAAAATCCATTCCTATCTCTGATATGGGCCATGTTAGGAGCGTCAATATCATGGATACACGCGGCCCCGGATCAGCTTACTCAGTTGAATAAATCCTGACACCACCACAAGCCATTACCAATGATTTGTGGATACGCTAAGAAGAATCGCTGATATATCCTATATTTTTCTGATAGTACAGTGCTGCAGTATCAACCAGTTTAGGAGAGGGGTATCAGGGCCGGACAAATGACATTTTTAATTCTAGCTAAAATAAATCATCAGATTGAAGAGTTCATGAAAGCAGGTGATGACAACATTAAAAGCGGTGGCAATTTTCATACGACGCCATTTTCCAAAATAGCCGCCATTTCAAAGGCAAACACCTATGAAGACACTTTGGGCTTAAATTTTTTTGTACGTCAGGGATTTCAATAAAGCGGTTCCCAAAATTATAATATTTTGGGTATGCCGCCATTTTCCAAGATGGCTGGCATATCATTGACAAACCTTACATCTCTTATTATTGCACAATAGAATTAGTAATGTACGCCTCCACGCGCATTATTGACTTCGTCTCAAGTGAAAGCCCTTGTTCAGTTCATTTACTCTTTAAACCAGAACGTTCATTGCCACAACTCAAAGCCATACAAAAGCAAAAAAGGAAAAAGAGAACTTACCCGTAACTCAATACTGAAGCAAAACGACATTTTAAAACGACACAGAATTATAATATCAGAAGGGTTTAAAATTGACTTTCAGAAAATCTGTGGTGTTATCTCGATTTGACCTATTTAAATAGATCTGATAAATCAAAAACATGGGGAACAAGTATTAGTATTTAAATTTCTTACTGTAATTCTGCAAAATCCGTACTGATTAATACGTAATCAATCCTTTCCAATGAAATCATGGCAATCAAGCAAAAACGCACATTATTGAGCTGGTAACGCGATCGAAATTTCTTTCCTCGTTAACAAATAAACACATCTTGATATTCTTCCATATCGTCAATTAACGTTGATCTTATACTTCATCAATTATTCGAAAGGAAAAAAGAGATTGGTAAAAGTAATGAAAGGAAAGTTGTTTAGCAAGCTCTGACCTGATTTTTTTGTGCAGAACCAAAATCACTAATTTGTTGCTTAACGTCATCTCCATTACATTTACTGTGTTTTTAGAAGAAAACGAAAGTCAATGAAATTCAACGACCATGTAAACTGGCATCGTAAATGGCTGAAATTATTTCCAAAACAGCATTTTTAAAACCTGACAATAACAGTAGTCCAGGTTATATGAGTATGAAGCAACGCCTATAATAATATGAATAAAACTTTGATCCAATTTGTTGGAGAAAGTTGCCCGAGATCCACAAACGTTGCAAGTATGTATGGGTACCCAAACGTGGACTAGTCACAGTCACCCTACCGCCTTCTCTATAGTCAGTGTATCTGTTTCAGCCACCACGAGGGGAAGGTCTTCATGGCTTGGCCAATCCATGCAAGTGTGATACAGCGCACTGCCGACTTCTTTGACGCAGAACATAAAGTTGAGTTAAAGAGACATGAGGACATTTCCAGAGAGAAGCGCCCTCAATTTTTTTTTCGAACCCAGGTTTCTTTGCATATTTGGAATGCTTAACAATATATTAAATCACACCTGAAATGAATAAACCGAATACACCGTCTTTATGTAATTACGATGATTATTTAGTAATTTCTGTCGTGCACGACAGAAATTCAAAGCATGGTTTCCTATAGCCTCTATGGACAATTTGGATAGCAGGCAAGCTCAAAATAACAAGTTTTGCGGTTTTCTTTCGTGTTTATCCAATAAACCTTCGAAACGTTCTCGGTAGGTGGTCTACAACCGATCAAGTGCAATTTGAGAGAAATTTGTATATTAAAAAAATCTCCTCCTGTCACTGATACAATTGCATTTTGCAGTCACACATGACATTATATTACATTATTAATACGATTCTTGAAACCTATTTTGTTCTCAGTCTCTCCGTTACTTTTTCCATTGTTGGAATTTCTTTGAATTTTTTGCAGGTTTTGTATTTATATGCAAATATTTGTTTAGATAATTTTAAAACAAAAATGAGGTTATACAATGCAGCATAATGAAATTTCGATTGAGTTACCAGCTCAGTCCTATCACAGAGAAAAAGTAACGCAGTACAAATACCCTCCAAAGTGACATCTACAGTAAAATTGCACACCGCACGATTGCCATGCTTGTCTTGAAACGTGTACACTACTGACGTGGTTCCAGGCTGGAACAGGTCGAGGGGTTTGTACGTCTTAGATACAGCAACTGTATCTCCTGACAGATCAGTGGCAAACGGTTCCATCCAGGTAACTCTCGTACCATGCTTCCCTGGTTGAATAGATGAAGAGATGCCTGAAGGACAGTTGTAGATCACCGGGGGTATTGTGTCCACTGCAACATATAAACAAAAATTGATGTTAGCTTTTGTGACCAACGAATGTCACGCCTTTCATGACTATGTTGGTTGATCGTCTATGTGGCCCAAAACTTGTCTAAGTTATATTTTGAACACGAATTTAGGTCTTAAAATTTCAAATAATTACGCTATTGGAATAGAGGATATTCTGTTACCGTGTTACCTTTTAATGCAAATATACTCCTCGCCTAAAAAATCCGAACGATATAAATTACTGTATTAAAAATGTATGTAGGTATGTAGGTGAATTATAATAATAAATGTCAGGAGCGTTGTTCGCGTAATGTGTTTGCTTATTGACCTGTGTCCGTAATGCATTGATAACGAAGCATGATGTGGAAGTTTGAGAGCTTTATCCAGCTGGCTTGGCGCGTTCATTTGAAAGCAAGTTTGAGCACGTTGATGGCCATTTCAACATCGTTCGGATTTTTTAGGCGGGGAGTATATATTACCTGTTAAACCCGTGACAGAAAATGTACAAGATGCAATATTGTTAGCGTTGTCTCTGTAGACGTAGTTCACAAAGGTAGTTCCAACGGAGAAGTAGGTTCCAGGAACATGAGTCGTTACTAATAAAGTCACATTCCCTGAAATGTCCCGGGCTTTTGGTTCCTCCCAGTAAACAATAGATCCGACCGATCCAAGTTCGATATTGGTTTCTATATTATCTGGGCAGTTAATAACTGTAGGCGGTGTTGTATCAACTGCAAATAAAATGTTTATCTATTTCGTTTTTATAATTCTAAAAATACCATTGCTTCTAGTTATATATATAGCAGTCGGGTCAATACGGTGCAACGAGATATTTCAAAAACAGGTGTCCCTAAAAAACGTGAACATTCTGATTTTTGCACGGGTCTAAAGCTTTCTATCAAA